>JAABOM020095468.1:0-27645 GCA_011800125.2 Solanum clarkiae
GCTCTATAACAATATACTAAACTATTGCATCAAATTAATAATATTTATTTAATTTTTATTTACAAGAATATTATATTTATTTAATGATAAATACTATTTATATATAATTTTTAAATTGACGTAGCTCATACATAAAAAAAAACATACAGTAAAACTAGTACAGGATAATAAATATTTAATAAAAAATAAAAGCGTTAACTTTTGATAACTTAAAAGAACCAAAATTATTTTACTAATACATATCAAACCTAACATATCATCTTTTCTTAGTTATATCTTTAGTAGGTCTTCTAGAGTCTTCTGAATTAGTGATTAAGAAGAAACAAATTTGAGTCAATTGACATAACTTTATCATAGAATCTGAACCTTTGATTTTGACATGAGTTGACTGGAATGTAATCGACGGTCAAGATAATGTTTTATTCAAGCATGCTTTTGTATTTTTCTTAATGAGCAAGACTACGTTTTTTTTATGATATGGAAAAAAAGGAAAAAAAAGAAAAGGAAACAAATATAACGATTAGCAATGGAAAGCACATGATAGTGTGTATAACACCAACATATATATGAGGATAATGACAGATACATAATATAAAAATACAAATAATCCTACTACCGTACTATACCCCAAGGCTAGACATCTACCTAATACTACCAACCTGTTAGCGTGCTACTTTAATTCGCAACCTCCACTCCTTTCTAACTAAGGTCATGTCCTCGGTGAGATCAAGTTTAGCCATATTTTGTCTAATCACCTTCTCCCAATACTTTTCGGTCTACCTCTACTCCTCCACGTAACTTCCAAATCCAACCTCTCGCACCTATAAACTTTAATACAAATTTATAATTATACCTTATTGATTGATATTACTTATTAGGCACTTTGTTAAATTTTTATTTTCGATATAATAGTTAATATATGTGAATATGTAATAAACTAATTTTGTATAACCATTATTAAAGGAGAAACACTTTAGCAAAATCTTTTCCTTTCCATTGCTCGAATAGGAAAACTTTATGTAATGAAGTTGCTATTGGGGTGATAAAAAACAGAAAAGTCTATTCACCTTTTTTCAACAATTTTGTGGAATTTAGAAATTGTGCAAATGAGATGTTAGGGTCGGTGATGAGGTGTTAGGAATACGTCTTTTTCAATCGTCATATGCTTTGCTTTCAACATTTAATTTTCTTTTCTTTACTTAAATGGTATCACTATCACATGCGTATGTGAGCACTTGGCTTAACAAGGAAAAGTAATAATATTTAAGCTACTAATTATCTTTTATTTTTTCTTTTTTGGGGACATTGGTGATGTTTTATTATCAAATGAGGTATTTACTGCTCAAGTCTCAGGGCATCAACAAATTAAACTACTTTTTAAATATGATAGAAAAATTAAACTGTAACGCGATAATACAAGGTGATTTTGCCATGGGATAGTAAGAGTCACTATGCGTGTGTGGAAAGACAATGTGTTATTATGTAGTTTTGATAATTTAACAAATCATGAGAATTGACGAGGGACCTAATGCCATGTATGTTACGAATCTAAAAGCGACATCTAACAAATAGTACACTGACAATTCTGTTATTGTTGGTGCGCGTGTGCCTGTTGTGTAGCAGTTATCTAGCCAATGAAATGCTCGAAATACTTCTGATGTTGGGAATATATTTGGCCTTTCTTGAGAAGAAAACTTGAGGTTTCCATACACAAAAATTGCTTGAGCGTTTTTATATGGCTCTCGTCTAATACACTAAGAAAATCAGAGTTGCTTTTGCTTTGTGTACTTCATCATTTTTAGTGTTCTTATTGAATTCTTGTATCTTGTAAGTGGATTCATAACTTATAAAAGGATCTGATAACTAGCAAGCCTTTACTCTTCATTGTTGAGATATAGCTAGAGTTAGTTATGGTGAGTTAGTGAAGTCTAAGTTGGCTAGAGTTAGTCGAATTAGTGGGTAGCTGAGTAGCTGCTTCGGAGCTTGAAGCTGTGGTAGAGTTATCACATTAAGGGGGAAGGATTTAGCGTTAAATTTTCCAAAGTTTGTAAACGCACATCTTGCTCTTTGATGAAAATCGAGTGAGGTTGAAATCCTATAAGTACTGGTCGTGGTTTTCACCTTCCTTGAGCAAGAGAGTTTTCATATAAAACAACTTGTGTGATTTTACTTTGCTTCTTTACTGTTTTCATTGTTTATTGTTTAGTCAAGGAACCTGGTTCGTAGACACTCAATAGATGCATACATTCCATCAGTTAGTATCAGAGCAAGGACTCTATAAAAGGTTAACACCTAGAATGGATCCTAAAGAAGAAATGACAACTCCACTGAATCTAGAAGAGGGTCCTCATCTACCAGCCCCCTTGCTTTAATGAGCAATTCTATAGTTGTAAAGAAAATGAAGATCAGATGACATATCTCACTAGAAGGTTTCAAAAAATTGTAAGGAAACATAAAGGTTTCATGAAGAAGGGAAATCCCAGTAAAGTTGCTATTACTACTGATTTGTGTCACAAGTGTGAAAAATCATGACAGTTTATTAGAGATTGTCCAATGCATAAGATGAAGTATAAAAATCATATTAAGGCTGGAGACAACAAAGACAAGTGAAGGGATCAGGTCCATGACAGAAAAAGCAGAAAGGCTATAGAAGATTATATTATAAAGAAGGCTCTTGCAGTTTGAAGAAATTCCTCAAGTGATTCAGAGAAGCTAGAGCACCCAGAGGATGCTTTCTTTATGACTATGAAGAATGATGATGAGATCTTCAATCAAATTTTTACATTCATGGAAAAATCTGAAGATGATGATGAACTTGAGGAAGAGGTAACTTTTTCTGATTTTAAGTAAAATCTACATATCTTTTCAATTAAGAAGTTGAGGAAGTTAGTTATTCTTACTGATTTGATTACTGAGTTAATTACTGAAAAGGATCTATTTAACAATCAATAGAGATCTTGTAGAGATGAAAAATTCACATTTATTTCTTAGTTAGCTAAAGTGGAAAAGCATGTTTTAGATTTGAAAATGGAAAAAATGTTACTTTTGGTGAAAAGTTGAAGGAAGAAACAAAGGGTTGTCAAAATGGAAAAGAAAAGGATAGTAACTAAAACTTGAACTTGAAGCCGGTTTGAATGATGCTGAGACAAAATTGGCTATGGCATTAGAAAGGACTACTCAATTAGAAAGGAACCTAGTTCGAGTCAAAGAAGAATTGTTCAAATTACTCAAGTAGACTACTTCTTCAAAAATGCTAGAAACTCTGACTCTAGTAAGAAAGGTCTAGGGTTTGGAAAGAAGAGTTTGTCTCATACCACTAAGAGCAAAAATCTCAATGTCTGATTTATTATTGTGCACTCACTGTGGAAAGGATGATCATATGAAGATTAACCGCCTCGCAATAAAAAATTTTGAAGAACGTTTGACAAGATACTTTAAACAAAAGAAAGAAGAATGAGACCTGGTCCTAGATTGAATTCACAAAATAATTCTAAGCTTAAGTTGATATCCAATTTTGACCCTTCTTTCTTTAAATTATATTTTTTCATTTGAACTTCTAAGTTAATAATTATTTTTACCAATATTTGCAATAATTATTATGAAATACTATTATTACTAGTACTACTATTACTATTGTAACTAATTTTATGATCATCATTTCTTTTAGAATTAGTAACAAAATTATCGTCCAAACTTTCTTTTGTCATCATCTTATTTCATGCTTCTTATTAAGATTGTTAGAAGTCAATATTTTGGGTAAAACACTAAAAAAAGGTTATAATATTAGTACTTAATTTTCTACATACTAATTATATATTACACCAGTCATTAAATTAAAAGCTTAAAAAAATTAACTTGAAGAAGAAAGAGGCTACAAAAGTGCTTCAAACATTGAGCCAACTTGGCTGCCAAATAACAGTCCATGTCTGCCACTCCCAAAAACAAAAAAACCTCCAAAAGTGCATCCATTTCTTTTTAAATCAGCCCAGACACAACAACCCAAATAATTTCTAATTTTAAAATTGTCTAGTCATTTTAGGTTTCAATTCCTTGGTCTTGTCCTTAGCAACCACACTTTTCTTTTTTTCCCTCCATTTTTTGAAAAACAACAAGCCTTGTCAGCTAGGGTGACAATTGGGCAAGTTGAGTCAAATTTGAACGAGTTATAATAGGTCAAAGACACAAAACGAATCAAGACCCAATTCAATCCAAATTTTCTTGGGTCAAAACAAGTTATATAGCAGGTCAAGATCCAACCCGACCCAATTTTTTTTACTAAATTTTACTTATTTTATTTGTTCATTTTCAATATTTTAGTACTTAATTAAATTATATTTTTCTTTATTATGATTATATAAACATATCAAATTGAAAAAAAGTGCTTTGATTATCTTTTAACAAGATCCCTGTCGAACTAATTCGGGTTGCACATGAACTCAATTTTAAATGAGATGAATTGAGCTAATAATTGAGCGGGTTATTAACCCACCTAAACTTCAACGGGTTGGGGCGATCGCGGGGTCATTGAATGAAGTCCCTATTGTAGCCATGGAAAGAGGCCAACTACTCCATTTTCGTGCTAATGTCCATCTCAGGACCAAGTCTATCCAAAAGCTTCCCAACGTTCAACATTCAATATTTTTTGACCAATTTCAAAATCAAAACATTGAAATTCCTGCTGAAGAAGTCCTAGTCTCTGCCTATAAATACCTGGTTAAGCTTTAAAAGAAGAGGAGACCTTTTTTGGCCGCCTACCATACCCAAAAATCTTGATAATAACTTTAAGTTTGTCGGTTTTGTTCTTCTCTGTTGGCACTAGCCACAACAGGGATTCATGCGTTTGAATTCCTTTGAGTTAGTCTCGCTTTCGTTCTCAAAAAGGTGTAGATTCAAGGTTCAAAGGTTTCCCAGTTTGCTGCACTATAAAAGGTCTGTGGTTTTTATATCCATCTTAACTGTTTTCTATCTTCCTATTAGATTCAAATTAGCATGTGTTTATTTTTGCACAAGTTGCATAATGGTGTAATAATTTCATTTCCCTGCATATCGTTTTAGTGACAAAATAAAAAAATAGAAAGTGTTCTTGGATTCTTAATATATGAAAATGAGTGTTTTGGTAGAATGATTTGAGACTAGATGCAGCTTATGGGATACGTATATAATATCATAGACAATGTGTGCATCTATTATTTCACTTGTCATTTTGTTTAAGATATAAAGACAATTCTCAAGAAAACTGTCATAGAGATTTACACCCTTTACAATCAATCTATCACATCTCATCAAGGTTAATTTCGTATTCAATTCTATTCACATTCATAGGTTTCACAATTCATGCTTCTATTTCCAATCAATGCCTCTAGTCAAAATTTAAGAGACAATATAGCCGAGATTTATATAGTAACTGATGCAATTCATGTATTCAAGAAATTTACTCATAAGAATTATCCATCATTTAATATCATGTAAGAATATTCTAGGGTTTTAGGAAAAATCTCAAGAAACCATTCATGGAAGGCTAAATCATTCACTTCCGACCTTGATGCCATAGTTTGGAGGGGGCTGAGCAGTGGGTTGGAAAGAAAGAGTTGTAGAAAGAGAGGAATCGAGATAAAGTGCACTTTCCCTTGATGTCAGTCTATTCCAACAAAGCACACAATAAGTGAGATGAGCCTGCCAGCTCCGCCTTGGCCCTATGCCTTTTGGCCAGCTCGTCTGGACTTGGCTTTGACCGATCTGCCCCCCTCTTGCAAGGATTCGGCGCCTCCACTTGATGCTTTACGCCCACGCTTCGTTCAGGCAGCGCTACTCAGATATGTCTTGCCAATCGCCAAAGCAGTGCTACTTCCAGGATTTTATTAAATTAATCCGATTTATGAGGCACATGGAAGAATTCTTTTCATATTTTAGATAGCCTTACATACCTGGAAGAACAAAAGTTCTTGAAGAATCCCTTGGATTGGAACTGTATAGCTTGAACTTGAGAAACCTTTTTATAAAGTACTTGGATATGACGTTTGAAGAAGAATTTTAATTCAAAATCCTAGGTTCTTGAAGAGAATCTTGATCTTGAAGCCTTTAGATTTTGTAAATTTGGAGAAATTTATTTTTTGAAGTTCTTGATCTTTGGGAGAAGGAAAATTAGTGATCTTGGAAGTTACTATACATATTATGATGTTATTAGGTTATAAGATGGGCTTTGGGAAGTTATTTAAGGATAAAAGGCCAAAAATATCCTTTTTATAAAGTCAAATAATCATCAAAATTGAAAAATAACCTTTTAATAAGTTTTGTCGGTCAAATCAACAGTTTTAGGGTCCCATCACGAAACCATTTAGTGGTATGCCAAATGAGAACCTTAGGTCACCCTTGTTGAAAAATTCTAAGCTTTCTCAGAACATTTCGATGGTCAAATTCGGCGGATCGCTGAATTTTATAGTCTAAACACATTTTAGTAAAATGGTCATAACCTTTTACTCCGAACTCAGAATAAGTCAAAATTGGTTGAGTTGGAAAGATAATTCAAAGATCTTTAATTTGATTTATTATGAGTCACCTAACTTATTCTTTGCTGAGAGATATGACTATTTGAAGTTGACCCTTCTATGAACTCATACCAAAACTTAGCCGAGGGAAATATTTTGAATTTGGCTTGTCCTTGGGTGTCCCTTATGTCCTCAAACCACATTTGAAACACTTCAATTACTTAGGAAAGTACCTTAACATACATTCATAACTTTGAAGTTATTGGATCACCTAATTTCACAGAATTCTATATCAAAACTAAATCGGTAAGGAGGATTTCATCTAAACTTTGTGTCAAAGGATTTTTTGTGACCTTAATTTACCTCAATTCTATCACCCCCTAAAGAATAGACTTTAATACCTATATGCAAGGTTAGAATCACTCGGAATGATCCCATACGCATAAAAGAAAAGTTTGGACTTAGCCTAGGAATTTTTAAGGTGTTACAATATCTCCTCTTTGGGATTATTCGTCCTTGAATGATAGGTAATCAGAGATGGACTCGAGGCACGAATAAAAATCAAGACTCAATCAGTCAACCAATCAAACTCTCTAGACAATCAACTGTTCAAACTCAAGGATGGACATATCATTTTAGATAAAAAATAGGAACATTATCTTCAACTTCATCATTATGGGGCATGAATGGAACATCAAAACTAATCAATTGAATCATTCAAATTTCTGGACAATCAACCTTTGAACTCATGAATGAACATATCAACTCGCAAATAGGAAACTCCCTTACTAGAAGACATCTTACCAGGGATAAGAAAGGATTACAATCCCAAATGAGCCCATCAACTTTCCTCACGACTTCAAGAGATGATCATTTGTCGAATACAGGGGTAAGACCACTTTGTATCAAGAGATAAGGCTGATGACTTTTAAGCTTGGTGACTTTCCTCGACCATGCTCTCGTCCTCGTGTACCACATTTCATTAGTTTAAACCTTTAATTCTCATCAAAGCCTAAGTTTGTTGAGTGCTCTCATCAAGTTTGGGTTAAACCCAAAGTCACCAGTGTTACACATAAGATGACCACACTCATGAAAATCTAACCCGATCAGTTTCTGTTCTATACCTTTGTAAGGATTTTTCACTTAAAGAATGTTACTCCTTATTTCCGCTTCAATATAATGTACTTTTTCAAAACCCTTACCCAAATGTCATGAATAGACTACTGCAACAACTTACATTAGGACTATCACACATTCAAGCCTATCATTCTAACCACTTTATGGCCTCTTATAGGTCAACATCACTTAAGTATCTTCGAACCTACCATAGTACCTCCATACCCACAATCGCATTAACTCTTACCAAAAGATATACTTATGTTCTCTTACCTATCTATTGCACACATTGAGATTTTATCTCGCTCCTCCTCCATATCTATAACCTTAAATGAAATCACTACAACATCATTAATAGAATCAAGAACACTCACTCTCTCCCATCAATCATAACTTATCTACTATCACCAACATTGCTAGCAAGACTTGAAAAGAGATCACTGAAAAGGCTTAGAATGAAAGACCATAGCATGATTCAATCAAGAAACCCAATTCAATCAAGAAACACAATATGAGAACATTCATGACATAATATGATCACCCACATCTTTCAAGGCTCATCCCTAGTTCATTGAATTGTACGTAGTGCAAAACTCAAGTCATATCATGTTCAACATAGGGCTGGAAACTTTTAGATATGTGAGATGAAATCAGAATTGCTAAATGAATTTACCACTTTTCATCCACAAAACTCAACATGAACAGGAAGCAATATGATGTGCATGGGTCTAAGATATGGGCATGACACTCATATACAATACAAAAATAAAGTATCACCTCGACTGAAGTATAAGAAACATATGAGATTGAAATGTATTGATGTAATCTTAATCAACTCATCACTATCAAAAGCTTAAGACCTACTCTAGTTCATTACCTTGTCATCTTCCCCTTAGCTTAAAGGTCATATCTCTAAGCTTGCAAATCAATTCTCCTTACTAAGCTATAAGTACAACCCTCCATATGGTCAAGGCATCACTATCCCCAAGAACTTCTTAAACTCTCCTGTTATACTATACTCAAATATATAAAATGGCTACTAAGACTTTTTTTGCTCTTAGCTTCCTTCTGTCTCTGTGGGCATATTTCTATACTTACTACTCTTATTGGCATACATAGCTGATTTCTACAACTTTCATAATATAACCTCTTCTTTTTTTTAGTCTGCTAACACTTAACTTCCATGCTCTCACACATTTAAGTATAGAAAAGTCAGATTATATTTAGAAACTCATCAATATATAAGCCCCAATTGACCTGATTACTAAGGGTGACAAAGAAGGACTAGATCAACCTACTCCATATTGACGACTCCAATACACTCTCTAGGTTCTCAAAGAAAGCCATAACTTAGAGCTTCACACTACTTTACACTATCGTGAATACACATCTTAAGCCCTTCTTGTCCAATGATTTATCCTCGTTTCACTATTTCCATCTAATAAGTACCTACATCATACTCATAGTATCACATTTCTTAGATGTCAACATCTTAACATTGAACATACACTGTAGCAGGACTCTTAGAGCAAATCTCTAACTAAGACTGTCACTGTCATAATGCAATCTGCTATTTCACAGTGCTCCACAAAATTCAAGCTTAGGGTCTAGTACTAACATGCCATCACTCACTTCTCTCATATTATACTAACTTATAACTCCTTGGTGAAAATTTCGGAACTTAGGCCCACTAAAATCTCATAGCAAAATACTCGATCGACATATCCCTTCTTCAAAACTCAAGTACTATTCACCCATTCACTATACCTCTTTATCTGGCGAAGCTCATAACTCTATGAATGTCACGAGGCTCTCCTTTTAGAATCATAAGCCTAATTTATATCTATCACCTCAAAAGTACTTTGTTCCCCTATCCGACGTCTATACTGCAGCCTTACTAATACAAATACTATAACATATCAACATAACTTCTTTCTAGTTTGAACAGACTCTAACTCATCCTAACAATAACTCTTTCTCTATACCTCATCATGAAAAATCAGATGGTACTTACTACTCTTTCATTAAATGACTCATCACCTTATTTACTTACCTAATAGATAAATAACTCTAACTATAAGCCTCAGCCAACCAGTACTCTCACTATCTGGTATCTTCTTTTCCATCATCATCCTTCTAGATCTAGGATGACCCAATTCTACTTATGGTTTACAAGACCTTAAATCACACCCCCTTAGGTGGTAACATGACACTTTTAGAGACACAACGTTTCTATCACAAATAATGTCGAAAGTATGTTTTGGATAAAAGATCCTAGGGTACATCTTGATCTAACTCAAGTGCACTATTCATATGAATAAAAGTGCATTCTTTCGAATTAATCACCTTAGCATACTTGTTGGCTTCTCTCAAGTCTGGTGTAGTCTCTTTACCATTATGATTACTTTATCGTAGAGAAACTCAACAGTTAGGGTATGAACATTATTAGCTCTATCACCTCGTAGATTTGACATAGTCGAAGGGTTTAGAGAAATGTACGAATCATCATAAGTTTCTTAGAGAATAGCTCTATTGCATGATTCAGAATCTGAAAAAAGGAAAATTTTTCCTAAATGTCAATAGTCCCGTATTTATAGAAGTGTGGCCCTCACAACCATAAATAAGATCCTACAGACATGAATTCATAGACAGCTAGGACACTTGAACTCTGTGCTCTGATACCAAGTTTGTCATAACCCGAGAGGGTACCCTTGGCGTGGTCGATACTTAGAGACTATTGCTAGTCCCTAAGAAAATCACTTGGCCTTATCAGATTCATTCAATTACAATTTAACAACGGAAGACATCAACAATTCAAGAATAACTCAATAGGAATATGATAATAAAATCCTTATAGATAAAGGTCATGGGCTAACCAATCTAATTATAAGACTAGTAAGAAAGAAACTAGCCAAAACTCTATTAAATCAATAAGTCAACAATCTAGTGTATAAAACCTCTATCGCTACTATCTAGATGATGCAATCATAAGACTAGTAAGAAAGAAACTAGCCAAAACTCTATCAAATCAATTACTTAACAATCTAGTCTATAAAGCCTCTATCGCTACTATCTAGATTATGCCAATGACAGGTTCATGGCTACCTCAAATCAAATAAAATAAATCTAAACTCTAATAGCTAGATGATAGTAATATAGAAATCCTTCAAAGTAAGGAGGTCTCACCAATAAGCTAAATGTGAATAGATTCTCAATGATGCACCTGTTGATGATCCATAATACCTATCTCTATATCATAAAATGATGCAAGTCCAAATCAAGACCTATTTGGGAGTTTCTCTAACCGATAACCATCACTTATAAGCCAGTGATGATACAATGAAAAGCTGTGTCATTGCTTACCGATCTAATACCTTGCTAGGGTACGAGATGATAAAAAAAATTAATCAAAACCCTCTTTAAGGACTTCAGAGAATGGCCCCTTTCATATCCTATGCTACAATAGTTATGCAATTCGAGTTAAACTTACTCTTACTCAATTCGGTGTTCGATACTACTCTCAAAACTTAATGCTCATAAAACAATCTATCCAATTAATGATTCTCATAAGAACTCTTTTAGTTCATCAATTCTATCTCAATCAAGCCTTTCAACCTATCAAATATCCAATCAACTTCCAATCACATCTTTCAAAGTGGTTTAGATAATCATTTAAAAGGACTATCAATTTAGACCAATTATTTGAGTTCAATTTATGAGGACTATGGGACTAGTCAGTTCTATCAATGCTATCATCACATTCACATCACAATCACAATTAGCATTCATCATGTCAGGCTTTAAACTCACCCCATAGGTTTATTCATACAATTTTAATCAAGTAACTTCTAGGCTTTGTATTTAAAATAGAAGTTCAAATCATTCGTCCAAGAAACAAGTTCATATATATATATATATATATATCAAGTAAATTCTTAAGAAAACCTTCACACAGATTCAATCCCTTCACAAACAATCTATCATATCTCATCAATATTATATTCATATAAAATACTAATTACATTCATAAGTCCCACAATTCATGCTTCTATTCCCAAATCAATGCATCTAGACATTCAAATTTAAGAAACAATATTGTCAGAGTTTATATAGTAATTGATGCAATTCATGTATTCAAGAAATTTACTCATAAGAATTATCAATCATTTAATATCATCTTGTCACGATCCAAAAACGGATCGCAACTAAGGAGAATAAAGTAAAGCAAAAGTAATCAGAACATAATAATGAAATCCCAAAATCTAGAGTCATGAGTGCAAGAACATCTAAGATAGTACCAAAGAGCAAATACAACTTTCTTAATTAAAAATACAAAGGTGTCTTATAGAGTCTAATACAATGATTGGAATAGAAAGCAATAGAGGGAATATCAAAGGACCCATGGTGACTCGAGGCCTGAGCCTCACCGCTAAGATCTGGATAGATGAAGATCGCTGGTGGAATAGGATCAACTACTTTGTGTGGGTCTTTGTACGTGATTTGCAGGGAGGAAACAAAGTATTAGTGAACACATTGAAGTGTACCAGTAGATTCAACCGACCAGGTATGAGAAATTGAATAAGCATTTAATAACTAAGAGTCTCTACCACTCACATCATAAGGTTAGTACATGATAATAACATAAATGGGAGCAGTGAAAAAATGTGATTTTCAGGGGTTCAAGGTAGGAGTTAGCAAACGACCCGTAGATTGACTTATGAGCCGTAAGTCATGTCACAGGTTGAGTATCAGAGGTAGTTTCAGGAGATTCAAAAGTTTATCAGTAAAGACCCCATTCTCATGGCCCATAGACTGAACCACAACCTGTAAATGAGGTCTCATGGTCCTGTCCGACATGATTTTAAAAGGGGCATATTTGACCTCTCTAATTTTCCTAAGTCTGAGCTACATCATTTAAGGCCTCCAATGACCCCTTTTCAGCCTTCTACACCTTCCACTCCTTCATTTCAATTCATTTCTCAAAATTCTTAAGTCTAAAACTTACCCAAACACTCCCAAGTCCCCCAAGGCTTCAAGAAGAAGAGTCCAAACTAGGGTTTTGGGTTTCTCCTCATTTTTCCACAAGGTTTCCATCTCCAATCACATCAAGGTATGCGAATTTTGATTGTGAAAACCTTTCCTCCACAAGCTCAACCATTCCTCTTCTCCTCTCATGGTTTCTCAAATTATGGTAATACATGATGATTTTAACTCATTCATATGATGATAATATGAAGTATTTTATGATGGTCTATTCTTGAACACTATTATGTTATGCAATATCATGTGAAACATCTGATTTTTATGTGAGGGTTTAATAGTACCCTAACCAAGTTTTCTCCCATTGTTGGTGGATTGTGTTTTGAATAATATTTTACTTTACTCCTCACATAGCATTTCATTATACATTGCAGGATTTGAACCTTATGTACATGTACTCACTATGATTTGATTAAAGATTTATGTCAAGTTCTTAAGACATGAATGCCTTGTGGCAAGTATGATAAGCATGTTGAGACTAATAAGAGGGTTAACAAGTATTGCTATGAGCTCATAAGCATCATATGAATAACAAGAATGATATAATGCCTTAACTTATGAAATAATCTATGTTTGATGAGCTACACCAAGAATGATACTATGTTGTTTTGAGACTATGCATAGTATGCCTATGATTATGTTTCAAATATTCTATGGGATTGTGACCTAGTACCGAGAGGACCATGGTAGTCTCCCATTGTCCCTAACTATGTGCACCATAGATATGCTTATGAACCCCTATATGGACTTATATCTATCGAAAAGGCAATGCTGTAAGCTAAGGACATTTGTTGAACCTACCAAAAAAGCTATGCCATAAGGTAAGAATATCATGTAAAACCCATCGAAAAGGCTATGTTATAAGGAGATGGCACTTTCTGATAAGGCCATGCTATAAGGATAATTTTTGGTCTACTTCGGAAAAGTAGACTGCTCCTTGTTTGGTGTGGACTGAGCATCGAAATTCTAAGTAGTAGCTCACTTGATCTTATATGTTGGTTATGGTCCCTTCCCACTATGTATATGATATCATTTGTTTTGATGATTCTTCATGCATGTTTAACTAAGCATTTGTCATTCATGACATATTAAGCCTATATCCATTATTTATGAATATGCATATTGTTTAGTTATAGCTTATGTTCCTTGTTGTATCTTCACCCCGCATACTTAGTACATTGAAAGTACTAACTCATGCTTTTTTGCCTACATGATCTAACCATGTAGGATTTTGAGCTTCTTTCTATCCTCTTTCTCCACATGGCTGGATGGTTCAAGTGATGATTTGCTATTGGTGAGCCCTCCACTTTCGAGGACAATATCCATTTACTTTCATGCTTTTATTTAGCCTTATCTATTTTTGGATACTATCTTTTGAGGGTGAGCTCGAGAGATTCTTGGCCCCCGTTCTATTCATGATGAGGTGTTGTTGGATATGGGTATGCTATGTACATATGAGTTTGACTCTTTATGTTTATATAATTATGGAAGAATTCCCTTAGTCCCATGCTCCCTTCTATGTGTTGTTGTTTGTTGAAAAGGTGATGAAAGTCCTAAGTCCCTATTGTCCCCATAGTGTGAGTCATACTTACCTACCCCTTAGACTTTATTTGCTATATGATTCATGTTGATTCTCTTCCCTAAAACATCCCACAGCATGAGTCTAAAGTTCCATTTCCCGTAGAATTATTTGTTACTTGGTCATTCTCCATTTATGCTTCCGCAACCAAGGATGTGCTATGCATGCTTAAGAAGGCGTGTTTTGGGTCCCTTTGGATTCCCATTCACCTGTCACATCTAGGCCGTAGGCTTGGGTCATGACAAGCTTGGTATCAGAGCACTAGGTTTGCAAAAATGGTCCTTGGAAGTCCAACACACCACATCGAGTAGAGTCTTATTCATGGTTCTGAAGCGTGACACAACTATGAATAGGAGGCTATGAGGGGTTTTAGGTAATGAATCACTTCTTCATACTCTATATTGTGCTTTAGATTTGGAATGAGGTTTCCTATTTCTAATGGGTGGTATTTGCTCTCCTAGATCATGCCACCAAGACAAACGACGCGAAAAGCTCCCATTCCCAAGGGTAAGCCGGCCCCACAAGTTCCTCAAATTGAAGAAGGAGTCACCCACACCAAATACCATAATATGGTCACCCTATTGGCAAGGGCTATGGCCAACGAAGAAGTTCAAGCTTCTCATGCTCATACTCTGGCTTCAAGGTTATGAGATTTTATAAGGATGAATCCCCCAGAGTTCTATGATTCAAAGGTTAAAGAACACCCCCAAGA
Source organism: Solanum clarkiae (assembly GCA_011800125.2). Classification (NCBI taxonomy): domain Eukaryota; kingdom Viridiplantae; phylum Streptophyta; class Magnoliopsida; order Solanales; family Solanaceae; genus Solanum; species Solanum clarkiae. The sequence goes on from JAABOM020095468.1 coordinate 14,933, forward strand.
GTTCATTGACGAAGTGTATAAGGTCTTGGCAATTATAGAGGGGAGCTCGGAAGAGAAGGTGGAACTAGTGACCTATCAAATCAAGGGCCTCGTTCAAACATGGTATAATCAATGAAAGATGGAGTGGGCAGAATTCAGAGGTTATTTCCTTGATCACTTGTTCCCCCAATTGAACTAAGGGAAGCAAAAATGATGGAGTTCATGAACCTCAAGTAATGTTCAATGATTGTTTGGGAGTATTCACTCAAATTTAATGATCTTTCAAAGTATGCTCCTCACTTGGTTACCGATGTTAGGGCACAGATGCATAAGTTTGTTTCGAGTGTGTTCGATTTGATCAATGAAGAGTATCACACCACCATGCTTATAGGGGATATGGACATATCTCAACTTATGACATATGCTGAATAACTAAAAGGAGAAAATCTTTGAAAGAGGAGAAGTGGTGAGTCCAAAAGGCTCGTTATAAGGGTGGATTCGAAGGCAGTAAGGGTGGTCGTTTCCAGCAAGGCCACAAATTCCAAGGCCAAGGGTTTTTCAATGGCCAAGGCCAAAGGTTTGCTAATGGTAGGGTTCCATACCCTAAGACTCAAGGTTGTAATGGTGGGATGACTCTTCTAAGGTGCCCAAAATGCAGGAGAAATCATGGTGGTGCATGTTTGAGGAACTCGGGTGCTTGCTTCGAGTGTGTGGCAAAATGGGCCACAAGATTGCTGATTGTCCTAACAAGGGTAGAGATGGTTACCCTCAAGGCCAAGGTGTCTATGGTGGTCAAAGGGCACAAGGTGGCCAATAAGGAGGTGCTCCATGTCATAATTGGTTTTATGCTCTTTAAGGAAGACAAGGGGTTGATGAGGCGCCCGATGTTGTTACCGGTATGTTAAAGGTTTATGATTTTGATATATATGCTATATTGGGTCTGGGTGCCTCTCTCTCTTTCATTACTCCTTTTATTGCCAGTAGGCTCCATGTATTTCTCGAATTATTATGTGAACCTTTTGAGATGTCTACCTCTATTAAGACCTCAAATACTTGGATACTTGAATACTCATACTCCAGAAATCAATTTGAACTGAGGATTCAGAATTAGAAGATTATCTCTAAAATCGTCATTAGGCACGAATACAATCAAAGACTTGCATGCTCAAATACTCATAGACTCAAGAGGGATATCAACTCAGAGATAAGAACTCAACTTACTAATAGGGAAGTAACTCAAAGAATAGGAATGAATTATTACCATCAATTCCATCATTAGGCGACACTAACAGGTGAGAGTATCTATGCTTCATATCCTTTTCAGCTTCCTATGCGGCCTCTTCAACGAATTGACTTCTACATAACACTTATACAAATGCAACTTGTTTAGTTCTCAACTTGCGAACTTGACCATCCAGAATCTGGAATGGTTCTTTGTAACTTAAACTATCTTCCACTCCAATGCTTTCAATAGACACAACCAAGAATGGATCTCCCAAACACATCTTAAGCATAGAAATGTGAAAGACTGGATGGATAATCGCTAGCTTTTCTGGTAGATCCAACTCATAAGCTATATTTTCCACTCTGTTCATAATTTGGTAGGGACCAATGTATTGAGTACTCAACTTTCCCTTCTTATTGAATCTCATGTGACACTTTCAAGTATACCCAATCATTCATTTCGAACTCTAAGTCTCTTCTCCTAACATCAGCATAGGACTTTTAACGACTCTGTGCCATTCTCAATCTCTCTTAGATGATCTTTACCTTCTCTATAGCTTGGTGTACCAAGTTTGCCCCAATCAACCATGCTTCACCTACCTCGAACCATCCAATGAGTGATCTACATCTCCCCCCATAGAGGGCCTCATAAAGAGCCATTTGGATGCACGAATGGAAGCTATTGTTGTAGGAAAATTTAATAAGAGGTAAATGATCATCCCAGTTGCCTTTGAAGTCGATGAAACATGCTCTCAACATGTCCTCCAAGGTATGTATCATACACTCTACCTGGATATCGGTCTAAGGGTAGAAAGCAGTACTAAGGTTCACCTTTGAACCTAGACCTTTCTGAAAGGACTTCCAGAATTATGTAGTGAATTAAGCTCTTCTATCTGATATGATGGACAAAGAAACTCCATACAATCTAACGATCTCTCAAATATATAATCGGGCATAGTCCTCTGCCGTATTAGTAGCCTTTATCACCAGCAAGTGGGCTGATTTAGTCATCTTATCAACAATAACCCAGATCAAGTCATGCTATCTACGAGACCTTCGTAAGCCAATGATGAATCTATATTGATCACCTCCCACTTCCATTTTGGAATTTCAAAATTTTGGTCTACTCCATATGGCTTTTGGTGCTCAACTTTTATTTGTTGGTAGTTTGGGCACTTAGAAACAAAGTCTGCAGTGTCTTTCTTCATCCCACTTCACCAATAAACCTCTCTCAAGTCATAGTACATTTTGGTAGATTCTAGATGGATAGAAGATCTATAGTTATAGGCTTCTGCGATAATCCTTTCTCGAATAACATCGAGATCTCAAACATATAATCTACTTTGGTATCTTAATACCCAATCTCCTCCTTTGACGAAAGCCATCACTTTCTGCTTATGCACATTATCCCTCAATTGGAGTAAGATGGGATCTTGGTCTTGCTTCTCCTTTACCCTACTACAAGAGATGATGTAGAACCATTATGCACAAGTGTTCTATCTTCACCAGATTTATCTGGTTGAACTCCCAATAGTGCCAGTCTGTGTACCTCTTTAGTCAACTCTTTCTACATGAGCGGTGCTCCCCATAGACAACCCGCTAAGAGCATCAACAACCATATTAACTTTACCTGGGTAGTAGAGGATGCTTGTGTCATAGTCCTTGAGCAACTTAATCTCGTCTGTGTCAAGTTGAGCTCTTTCTGGATGAAGACATATTGAAAGCTCTTATGGTCTGTGAGTGCATCTATATGTGCTCTATATAAGTAGTGGCGCAAAAACTTGAGTGCAAACACCATCACATCCAATTTAAAGTCATGAGTTGGATAGTTCCTGTAATGGTTCTTAAGTTGCTTGGAAGCATAAGCTATAACCTTACCTCCCTGTATCAGAACACATCTCAATCCCACTTTAGAAGTATCAGAATAGATCACAAAATCATCAGTCCCCTCAGGTAGAGTCAATAATGGCACAGTAGTCAATATTATTTTTCAACTCCTGAAAACTCTTCTCACACTCGTCAGACCACTGAAACTTAGCTGTCCTCTAAGTTAGATTAGTCAATGGAGAGGATATAGAAGAGGATCGATCAACAAATGTACGGTAGTAACCAGCCAAACCCAAAAAACTTCTTATGTCTATTGGAGAGATGGGTCTAGGCCAGTTCTTAACTGCCTCAATATTTTGCATATCCACTCAAATACCATCACCCAAGATAACATGGCCTAAAAATGGCGTAGATTTAAGCTAGAATTCACATTTTGAAAATTTGGCATACAACTCCTTATCCTTGAGAGTCTGAAGAATAATTCGAAGGTGATCAACATGCTCTTCTTTCTCTCTGGAGTACACCAATACGTCATCAATAAATATAATCATGAACATGTCAATGTACTATTTGAATACTCTGTTCATAAAGTCCATGAAGGCAGCAAGAGCATTGGTCAATCAAAATAATATTATCAGAAACTCGAAGTGGCCATATCAGATTCAAAAAATCATCTTCGGAATATTATATTCTCTCACTTTCAACTGGTGATAGCCTGATCTAAGGTCTATCTTACAGAAAATAGTGGCACCCTGAAGTTGGTTAAACAAGTTGTCAATCATTGGAAGAGAATATTTATTCTTAATAATCACCTTATTCAAATGGCAATAATATATACACATTCTAAGGGAACCATCTTTTTTTCACATATATAGGACAAGAGCGCCCCACGGAGAGACACTCGTCCTAATAAATCCCTTATCCAAGAGGTCTTCCAACTGCTCTTTCAGTTCTTGCAACTCGGAGAGAGCCATTCTATATGATGAAATAGAGATAGGTTACATATCAGGAAGGATATATATCCCAAAATCGATCTCCCTATCAGGAGGGGCTCACAACAAATTATCAGGGAAGACCTTAGGAAACTCATTGACAATTGAAATTAACTCAAAAGGTGTAGACTCTATATCATCAAGCTTAACTGGCGTGGGGTGATAGATATATCCTTTAGAGATTAGCTTTCTAGCTCTAAAGTAGGAAATAAACTTACCCATAGGTGTTGCAGAACTGCCCTTCCACTTTATAATAGGAACATTTGAAAACTGAAGTTTGACCGTTGGGTTCTACAATGGACAGAGGCATAACAAGCGTGAAGCCAAACCATACCAAGAATCATATTAAAATCAATCATATCTAACTCAACTAAGTTTGCCAAAGTATCTCAATGATAGATAGACTCCGTGTAATCTCTATATACCCTTTCAGCTAGAATGCACTCACCAATAGAAGTAGAAACACTAAAGGGCTCATCAGGAAGGATCTCAAACTTATTAGCCACATATGGAGTTACAAATGATAAAGTGGCATATGGGTCAAACAAGGCATACACATCATGGGAAAAGGCTTGAAGCATACCCATAACAATGTCTAATGCAACTTCCTGATCTTGTCGATTGCCCATCGCATACAGACAGTTTGTACCCATGGTTGTATTAACAGTGGCATCTCTCTGATTACCATTGCTGGTGGTGCTGCCAAGGATTGAGCTTTATCAGCTCCACGCCTTCTTTTAGGCACTCATTTTGGAAGTGATCAGTTTGTCCATACCTATAGCAAGCATTTATGCCCACACAACACTCTCTTAGGTGGAGCCTGCCCCAATTGCCACATGGTGGTTTTCCTCTTAAAACTTGAGTCGCACTGGCTTGAGATTGAGAACTATGAGCTCTGAAATTCTTAAGACCCAGATACTTCTGATCATGTTACTTGAAGCTAGTGCACTTACTGAGGATGGTGCATAATTCGAAGACCTTATCTGAAAAATAGGACTTTTCTGCCTTACTTTGCTTATGCTGGCTAGGCGCATGCCCTGCTGACTTAGCCTTCTTGCTCAAATGCTCCTCTTTATCTCTTTGCTTATCCTCCTCAAGTTGTTGCACATAGATCATAAGACTAGAGATTTTTATGCCTGAAATTAGCAATGTTCCTTTACTCTTTTTTCACATGCTTGCCCAAGCTGGATATATCTCTGGAGCATACCTGGACAGTTGTATGAACTTGAGGCTGTATGCTTTGATAGTCATTCCCTCCTACTTTAAGTTAACAAACTCCTCCATCGTCTCCCTCAACTCTTGTGGGAAGAAGTGGTCAAGGAAGGCTCTCTAAAAGTTGTTCCAAATGGCAAGCTCAATATCCTCACCTCGAATCTCTTCGATTGATTGTACCAATCATTTGCCATATCCTTAAGTTCATAGGAAGTAAGTTCAATTCCCTCAGTGTTAGTCGCATGCATAGTTTTCAACACCTTCCACATCTCATTAACAAAATTCTTGGGGTCTTCCTCGACCTAAGACCTTGTGAAGATAGGTGAGTTTATCCTAAAATGATCTCTAAGTCTCGCTGCAAGAGTCGGTTCTTGGGAACTGAAACTAGGAGCCTGTGAACTTTGATTCTCACTGTAGGCAACTTTCAGTTGGGTGATCATACTGATAACTCCCCTAAATCAGCCTCTATAGTAGGACTAGGAGACACAGTAGGTGCCTGGGGACCTCAACGGCTCTATTAGGTTGACATCTGCCTCTCATCTCTATCTAAGTAGGCAACTCTGGTGGGGGATTCTCAGTGTTGTTAGCTGAAGCATGTTTTTGGGTAGCGATATGGTTAGGGGGTATGATCTGCAAATGCGTAACGCAGAATCAGATAGATACATTAATAGAGTTAAACTCTATCATATGAACTCAGAATACAAAAGAAATGTAACAATTCCTAATATCCCATAGCCTCTAGCTTATAACGTGTAGCCAGAAACAAGACTCTACTAGTCTTGACTTTATAGACTTCCTAGGACACTTGAAATATATGCTCTGATACCAAGTTTGTCACATCTCGAGAGGGTACCCTTGGTATGACCGGTATTCAGAGACTATTGCTGGCCCCAAGCGAACCACTTCTCCTCATCGCACTCATTCAATCAAAATGTAATAGTAGAAGACATCAATTATCAAGAATACTTAGCGGAAAGCAAAACAAATCAATAATTAAGGCCAAAAGACAAAAAATCTATCAAATCAAATGAGTAAGACTAGCATGAACAAAACTAGCCAAAGATAATATCCAATCACAACTCGACATCTAGTCTATGAAGCCCTATCCATCCAAAAAGTGGTGCCAATGACAGGCCCATACCTACCATAAAAATTAAATAAAATAAGTCTAAACTCTAATAGCTAGATGAGAATAACGCAAAAAGCCTTCGAAAGTAAGGAGTTCTCACCAATTAACTGAACATGAATAAATCCTTAATGATACACATGTTTACGATCTCTAGAACATGTCTCTGTATCATTAAGCGATGCAAGCCTAAATGGGCGTCAGCCCATAGAATGTATGAGTATGTAATATGATAGAAATAAACATGCATTAGGGAAGAATAATATGAACTCAAACAATCTCAATCATGAAGGTAAGAACTCATTCAAGTGTCATAAGTCTAGAGTAAGAATAAAGTTTAGACAATAACCAATTCATATACAATCCCATCTAATCATACGGAATACTACCAAGACCTATATGAGAATTTCTCTAACCAAAAACCATCACCTATAAGTCGGTAGTGATACAATATAGTGATGCCATTATCACTTCCATCTAATATCTTGCCAAGATAAAGGACATTCGAACAGTGGATCCATAATCAATAACATCAAGTCCTCTTTTTAGGACAATAGAGAAACATCTGATTTTATGGCTCAATTCTCTCCTATGCTAGCTAAGTAATTATTGAGTTTGAGTTGGACTTACTCTTACTCAATTTAATGCTCAATACTCCTCGAAAGACTCAACATGCTCATAAGACATCAATCCTATGGTTAACTCATTCAATTAGTCTAATTGGACATTCGTTAAGTCAATTCATCACATCAACTATCAAATCTTTAGTTAGGAATATTATTTTAGGATTAGTTCATGACTTATAAAGACTATCATTCATCATTCCAACTCATAATATTCAAGTATAAAATTAGAGTTAAAATATTAATGAATTTTATAGACTCTTCAGGCTCAAATCATACTCATGTATACACATTTAAGTACTGAAACACTCCAAAAAAAATACTTCAGAAATGTCCATAATCATAAATTTCATATATCTCAAAATAAGTATGTGATATCAAAAAGCCGACTTCATATTGCTGATCAGGAGGTAAAATTGAGTGGGAGATGGGTATAATCCTGATATAGAGCAATCATAGTGAAAAATAATTTTTCAAAAAAATTTAATTACTAGTGGCGATCCGTGCCCCAGTCGCGACGCGCCAGGGGCACGGATCAGTGTTAATTTGTTTTGAAATTTTTGTTTCGGCCTAAGGGCCTTGGGGTCTTGGCCCCATGCCCATCTATGTGTAAAAACACCTATACTTAGCCATTTTCAACTCTATACCACTCAAGACCCCCTCAAAACCTTCTCTAACACTTAACCAAATATTTTATCCAAATTCAAGTGTCTCAATCTTAATTTCGGATCTAAAGAACTTCATTCAAGCTTCAAGTCTCCTTCAAGTCTACATCAAGAAATCCCCAAATTTAGGTATGTGTATTTCAACCATTGGGTCCTTTCATCCATGGTGCCCAATCTCCCTAACTTATGAAAATTGCATGTTTTCAAGTGGTATTATCTATGAGTATCTTTTATAAAGGATTATAAGCATTAAATATGTTGGGGTTTTATGAAATGTTGATTAAATATGCATGGCTATCTATCTCAAGCTTATACTATGAGTTGGTTTTATCGATTGAGACTATGTATGTTTTGAGCTATGAAACTATGATCTATTATAAGATTTGATGATGGATTTCAAGATATCTTACATAAGGGTTTTACTATGTGTTGGTAGGTTGATCTGCTTTGAGTTTTCTCATATTATTTCACTCTTGAATTGCATGATTTTGAACTAGCATTGCACACTCACCAAGTGTTTGATAAAATGTCTTTTCAAGGATTCTTAGAGTTATTAGTGATCTATTGCATGATTTATGAGTCATGTGACTTTAGGATTTTGGGCTTTCAAATATATATTGAATTCATGAAAATATCTATGATATTGTAAATGCCGGATTAAGCCTTTTTCCAATGATTTTACCTCTTGTGAGCCTTTTAATGTTAATGCAAGGGTAATGTTTGATGATGGTCTATTTTATATTTTAAAGATAATCTCACTAATAGAGGTCAAATATGTTTTAGATCTACTCATGTCATGTTTCCATATGTATTACAAATTGTTAAAGTATGACTCTATCAATTATTCTGTGGGATTAGGTTTAGCACTAATGGAGGGAGGGTTTGCTCTCTTTCCTCAAACTATGTGCAAACATAGGAGTATACTTTACCCTTGATTTACTAATGGATCCATTTAGTGCACTCTCTCTTGAAATTCTTCTCGAAATAGGTCGGGCTTCCGTAAGGCGAAGTTTCTCATAAAATCTTTTCTGTAATGGGATGGGTTCTCGTAAGGGGGTTACTTCTCCAAAATAGGATGGGCTCTCGTAAAGTGGAGTATGGTTTACCTTGGCCAGTAGACCACCTCTTTACCGATGAGGGATAATTATCAGGATTCCGAGTTGTAGCTCGCTTGGTCTTATTCTTTGTTGGTTGAGGTCACTTCCTACATATGTATTATGATCTATACTAGTTGGATGATTTACGAGCATGCCTTACTTTAAGCGTTGATCATGCATGCTACATCGAGATTACACTTATCAATTGTCTATTTTTATGCATTTTGATTATATTGGCTTATGTCTTATTGCATTGCATCCTACATACTTAGTACATCCAAATATATTAACTCATACTTTATGCCTACATGATATCACCATGTAGGAATTGGAGCTCCTCTTGGTCATCCTCTACGTGGTTAGTGAGAATCTACGATGATAAGCTTTGGTGAGTCCTCAAGTTTGAGGACACTATATATTTTCTCTTGCTATTTTTAAGACTTCTTTATGTTGAATATTTGATATTATAAGGATGAGCCCAGAAAGTCTCTTGGCCCTTGCTCCATTCTAAGTTTAGATGTGTTGTTTGAATATTATGATTTTATTATGCTATGAGCTTGACTCTTATGCTTTGTTTATATCTAAGACTTCCCTTAGTCCCACTTCCCATTCTATATATCTTTTGTTGTTGTTTACTTTGTCTTTCGCGACCAAGGATGTGTGATTGATATGATAAGAGACTTGTTTGGGTCCCTTTGGGTTTCTATTCACCATGTCACGTCTATGCCCTAGGCTTGGGTCATGACAAACTTGGTATTGGAGTACTAGGTTTTTAATGGTCCTCAGAATCCAAAACACCGCGTCGTTTAGAGTCTTATTCATGGTTGTGAAATGCGCCACAACTATGTGCAAGAGACTATGAGGCATTTTAGAAAATGTTTCACTTCTTCATAATCTGTGTCATGCAATAGCATTAAGTCCCCCTTAGACTTATTCCTGATTCTTAACTATTACATTTTAGAACATGTCTCAAGCTATTTAGGAGGTGACATTTCAAATGCGGAGGTTCACAATGCTCTATAGATATTGGCCAAAGCTATGACCGCCCAAGTCAACCAATCGGTGGGAATCCTCAAGAGCTCAAATGATAAGAGGGGGGAGAAAAAGGCCAAGAGAGCCCGAGTTGTGGGTGCTTCATCTTCTACTAGACTACCGGTGCCCAAGTGCCAAGGAAAAGGACCCTTTTTTCCACTTGTCAAGGGTGTGGAAAGAAAGATCAAGGAAGGTGCTTGGTGGGGATTACAGACTGCTTAAAGTGTGGTTATGTTGGGTACAAGTATGGAAAGAACCATTCGAAAGATTATGCCACAAGTATGGAAAGCACCATTTGAGTTAGATATGGTGGATTTTGATGTCATTCTTGGGATGGATTAGTCGCATGCACATTGTGCTTCTATTAATTGTAAAATACGTAGAGTGAAACTACGATTCCCTAATGAACTCGTCCTTGAGTGGGAAAGTTGTGATGTGGTGGTCAAGGGTAGATTCATTTCTTGTATTAAAGCCCAAAAGTTGATTTCTAAGGGGTATCTTTATCATCTTGTGAGGGTTAGGGATGTTGATTCCAAAGTCCTTCCTATAGAGTCAGTTCTGGTGGTTAATGAGTTTCTTGATGTCCTTCCCGATGAGCTTCCTGGTGTTCCTCCTAAAAGCAAAATAGATATTGGTATAGACCTCCTTCCTGGTACTCAACCCATTTATATTCCCCCTTATTGTATGGCCCCTGTGGATTTGAAGGAGTTGAAAGAAAAATTGAGAGATTTGTTGGAGAAGGGTTTTATAAGGCCTGTTAAATCACCTTGGAGTGCAACGATGTTGTTTGTGAAGAAGAAGGATGGTTCTCTTAGAATGTACATTGATTACCGACAACTTAATATAGTCACCATAAAGGACAGATGCCCTCTACCAAGGATTGATAACCCTTTTGATCAACTTCAAGGGGCTAGTCAGTTCTCTAAGATTAATCTTCAGTCCGGGTATCTCCGAGTGAAAGTGAAGGAGTGTGACATTCCCAAGATGGCTTTCCGAACTAGGTATGGACACTTTGAGTTTGCAGTCATGTCTTTTGGGTTGATCAATGCACTAGCTATATTTATGGATCTTATGAATAGGGTCTTCAAACCCTGCCTTGTCTTGTTTCTAGTGGTTTTGATTGATGATATCTTCATCTATTCCCATAGTAAGGAGGAACATGTGGATCACTTGAGTGTGGTGTTGCAAATATTGAGGGAGGAGAGGTTGTATGTAAAATATGAGAAATGTGAGTTTTGGTTGAAATTGGTTGCATTGTTTTGGGATATGTGCTGTCGGGTGATGGTATTAAGATGGATCTTAAGAAGACGGAGGTGATTAGAAATTGGCCTAGACCTTTTACTCCATCGGACATTAGAAGTTTCTTAGGTTTGGCAGGTTATTATCGGAGGTTTATAAATGGTTTCTCTCCTATTGCTTCCCGTGTGAGTAAGTTGACCCAAAAGAAGGCAAAATTTTGTGGACCAATGAGTGTAAAAAGAGTATCCAAACCTTGAAAAATAAGCTTTTCTCTACTCCCATCTTGGCTCTACTGGAAGGGTTGGAAGGATTTGTGGTATACAGTGATGCCTCAAGAATTGGTTTGGGGTGTGTTTTGATGCAAAGCGGTAAGGTGATAGCATATGCCTTTAGACAACTTAAGGTGCATGAGAAAAATCCCACCCGTGATCTTGAATTGACGACCTTGGTATTTGCTTTGAAAACTTATCGTCACTACTTGTATGGGGTTCATGTTGATGATGGTGGCAAAAAGGTGGTTAGAGAGGTTCACCGGCTGGCTAGGTTGGGGGTTAGGTCAGATGAATTTGATAATGGTAGTGTAGTGATGGTTGATAGTTCTAAGTCTTATTTGATTGAGGAGGTAAAGGAAAAACAAGACCTTGATCCGGCCTTGCTAGAGTTGAAGACCTTGGTGAAGGATGGTAGCTTGGAGGTTTTCTCCCAAGGGGTAGATGGTAACTTAGGTACCAAGGTAGATTATGTGTGCCTAATGTTTATGACTTGAGGGAGTTGGTTTTGAGAGAGGCTCATGATTCATCCTTTTATATTCTTCTCGATTCCATGAGAATAGATAGAGACTATGGGAAGGTACCTTGGTGAGGTTGGTGAAATGGCGTTGATTGTACCAGATTTGGTTATGGAAGCTTTGAAAAAGGTGAGGTTGATAAGGGAAAGGTTGAAGACGGCTCAAAGTTGGCGAAAGTCATATTCCGATGTTAGAAGGAGAGGTCTTGAGTTTAAGATTGGTGATTGGGTTTACTTGAAGGTCTCACCTGTGAAGGGTGTGGTTTGGTTTGGTAGGAAAGGAAATTTAGCCCAAGGTTTTGTCATGCCCCAAGTCCCGTTAAGACGGACTAGCACCCGTTGTCGATAAGGCTCGGGAGAATCGACCTGTATCTATGTGATTTCTATACGTATTATAACAGATTTCTACCTTTGACATGCTTTTAAGCAGATAAATAGTGATAACTAGCCAAAAGGAAATACATATGACTAGGCCATTGGAGCCATAGTATTTAAAGTACTTGACATGACCGCACTTTAATTTACATAGTCTACAATGCCTCTAGATAAAAAAAAACATCTGATAAGGCTTGGGACAGGCCCTGCCTCAATGAACTGTGCAATAAAAACACATAAGCTCTAGACATATACAAATCCCCGAAGCAACCTGGAGCTTGGTGACAGCAGCGAATATCCTGTACTCCTATTGGAGAGATCTACTAGCACCTGTACCTGCAGCATGAAATACAGGTCCCCCATAAGGGAAATTAGTACGAGATAATGTACTGGGTATGTAAGGCAGGAAACACTGTATCTGAAGTAACAATTTAAATGAAACTGTACACTAGAGCAACGTAAGAGACCACCTTTAGTTGTAATGTGGGATCATGTACTTTATGTTCTTTATATTACTTTACCTTTACTGTAAAATC
>JAABOM020095484.1:0-27640 GCA_011800125.2 Solanum clarkiae
AATTGAGAAATTCGGGTTAGTATGTGTCTAGGTGCCCCTAACGGGCACTGGTCACGACCCTAGGTTGGGTTGTGACACGTATGAGTTAAGTGACTTTATGATGGTGAAAGGAATGTGTGTATGTGTTGATCTCATGAAAAGTATCTACTGTGTTGTAAGTTGGCCACACCTAGTTGAGGAGGTGTTATACCTCACCCACTATGATTGGGGCGGAGGGGTGGTTTGCCCATCTATCAATAGGGGTGGGGGGTATATTCCTCAATCACTTTGATGGGGAGTGGTCATGCTCATCTACCAATTTGGGGGGGGGGTATATTTCTCAATCACTTTGATAGGGGGTAGTCATGCTCATCTACCATGTTGAGGGGTATATACCTTGACCACTATGATATGGAATAGTATGCCTATCTACCAATTGAGGGGTAAATTTCTCAATCACTTCCCAAAGAGTGGTCGTACCTTGGATTTCGAGTACTAGTTTGATTGGTCCATTAAGGTGGTCTCTTCCTACATATATAGTTTGTTCTATATAATCATGTTTTACTTCAAGCATCATTCATGCATGCCATATTGCTATTATGCTCATTCATTGCCTAATTAAGCATTTCGATTATGTATTTTATCTCTTGTTGCATTGCATCTTACATACTTAGTACATTCAAATGTACTAACACATACCCTATGCCTACAAGATATCAAGTAGGAACCGGAGCTCCTCACGATCATCCTCCACGTGGCTAGTTATGATACCTTGAAGATAAGCTTTGGTAAGTCCTCAAGTTCGGAGACACTAGCTATACTACTCTCACCTATATTATTTCCTTATGTTGAACTCTTGATACTAAAAAGGTGAGCTCGGAAAGTTGTCTTGGCCCCCGCTCAATCTATGTTAGAGGTATTCTTAGGCAAGTGATGTAATTATGCTTGAACTTTGACTCTTTTGATGATTTATGCTTTTTCTCTTAGTCCCTTTATCCCGATTTAATTTCTCTCTTGTTGTTGTTTAATTGCTTCCGCGATCAAAGATGTGTAAATGATATGCTAAGAGGCTTATTTGGGGTCCCTTCGGGTTCCCATTCGCTTGTAACATCTAAACTCTAGGCTTGGGTCGTGACATGCTTATGCAATTGTGAATTCAGAGAACGATGCATCATGAAAATGGTTTTTTGAATAATTCAAAGAGGCATATGGTCAGAGGCCAATGATGAGTGTAGTTTCAGATAGATATGATAGCATTATCAAAGCTACTTGAATTATTTATCATTGAGTTCCTCACTTTGCTTACATCTGAAACTTGTGGAGAAATGTGATAAATTTTTTTAAAAGAAGTCAGTACAAGATAAGTGATAAATTTTTTTAAAAGAAGTCAGTACAAGATAAGTGAGTTGTTCTACACAATGGCAAGGGCTTACACTGAATTAGAATTCAATAAAAATATGGAAATGCTTGAAAAGATAGACAGAAGAGTTGAAGACTACTTGTTTGATATTGGGTACAGTAAGTGGTCACGTGTGCATGCCCAGGTGAGCATAACATGGACAATAACTTCCAATATTTCAGAATCATTAAATGCAGTCAATAAGGAAGCTAGGGAACTGGCAGTTTTGCCACTACGAGATTTCATGTGATTGCTAATAATGGAATAACAACAATCGATCAAAGGCTACATTTTCAGCATTCTACCTTGGTAAGAAATATCATGAAATTTTGGAATTTAACAAAGAGGAAGAGACAAAATGAGGGTAGGTATCATTTTCACATATTGATATACTATTAATATATCTTCTAATAGTTGATTTTATTACTAACTATAGGTACGAGAAACAACTGAATACTTGCATAAAATTATTGATGGTATTATAAACTTCAAAGTTAACCTTCATGATAAGAAATATAGTTGTGGAAGGTTCCAGTTGGATGAACTACCATGCCCACACGCTTTAGCAATTAAATAAAAAAGACATTTTGTCTATGAAGACTACTGCTCCCCATACTAAACAAAAGAAAACTTGTTGCAAACATACCAACTTCAAGTAAAAAATCTTCTTGATTCAAGCACCTGGAATGTGCCATTGTATGTATCTAGTGAGATAGCGCTATCTCCAATTGGAAAAAGGGCAGCTGAAAGACTAAGAAAAACAAGAATCAAAATCGGTGAAGGTAGAAAATACAAAAGATCTAAAATTTATGCAGTAATTGTGGACAAGCAGGTCACAATATGAAAAGTTCTAGAAATGTTAGAAATAAACAATAGGGCAGACACAGGTTTAGTTAAAAATAGCAAGATATGATGAATAGTTTTTAAAATATTTGATTCTCAATATTTTCTTGTTTATTCAAACTTATATTTCTTGATTCAATATATTTTTTTGAGACTTTGTCTTATAATCAGTTTAATATGCATGTATAATCATATTACAGGTGAATGAAATCATACTGATAAAGTTTGGGGGGTTCATGTTATCACAACTAATTTTGTTAGTGCAATATGCATTATAATCATATTACATGTGAATGAAAACATACTTAAAAAGGGTGGGGGTTAATATTACAACAAGCGTATCTATATTATAATTCTATTTAAAAGAACTAAAGGTATTATCAAAGCACATTCATGTATTATCCCTAGTATAATTCATTTATAATAGGCTTATAATATATAGTAAAATTTTGTAGGCATCATAATCATATTACAGTGTGAATGAAGTCCTTCATGTATTGAAGCAAACTTATTTGTATTATAATTGTATTCCTATTATAATACTTCATGTATTGAAGCAAACTTATGTGTATTATAATTGTATTCCTATTAGAATTCAATTTTAGTAGTATAATTTTATAGTCTTATACTCAAAGGGTTGGGGGTTCATGTTAATAGTGTTATAATCATATTAAAATCATATATATGTTATGATCATATATGTAATAACCTTTATCCTACGTATATGAATATATTTATAAGTGTATTATAATCATATAAATGAAAAGGTATTTATACTACTATAATATCATATAGTGTATTATAATGGTATAAAGTCACATGTATTATGATAACATCTTAACTAAACTATAAAAATAACAAAAAAAGAAATATTCAAAACAGAACAAAACCAAGGCATTATAGGTTTTCATAAACAAAAACACACTGTTTAAAAAAATAGCTATTCAAAATACTTGTTCGTCAAAAGTTCCATTGCATCATCTTCACAACAAAAAATAGCAAAAAAAGTATTTAAATACCTACTTTTTACATATAATGAAAAAACAAAAGTTTACCCGAAGACTTAAAAACTAGAAAAACAAGTAATTACTTCTTTGTTGCACATCCTTTACGCTTATAAACCTTTCATTCATTCTCTTCATCTCTCATAGCACCACTTTCTTACTTTTTTGTTGCGTACTCCCACAATAATGTCTCAAATCTCTTTCGATGATACTCAACATCAAAGGACCTAAATGAAATCTGTCGCTTTTTACTATCATACTCAGTGAATGCAGCGACATAGACCCTACAGTCTTTGAAAATAAATTAATTAGTCATTATTTAAATGTTAAAATTTCTAATAATGAAACTAAAATTTAATAAAAATACAAATAAAAAATATATATACAAACTTATAGTGAATCTTCCTTTTGTTTTGGAAGTTGACTAGTAAGCATATTGATTTCATGTTGATCAGTCACTTTCAACTTCTTGTATTTTGAAGTATTCAACAAATTAGTCCGCTTATTATAGAATTTTGCTATGTCCAGATATAGAGGTAGAATTATAGAAAACATTTCCATAATGTTGGACATTTTATAATTGTTATCCTTTTTAGGAAAAGAATTATACACATTAAGGCACCTTTCAACGATGTCAAACTCAATCAAACACCAACGATGATTTTTCTTTAGATTTGTAGGAAACAAGACAACATTAAGAGTATCCCAAGACATAGTGCCTAACAAAGAAAAAAATGACCACTATCAGATCTAAGAAACCAGATAGCTTCTTTATACCATATATAAAGAAAATTTTTACCTATCAAGGAAGACCCACATATATAACCAGCCACAGGATCAGTTACTCTAATAGTCAATCCTATTTTGTCATCATTAGCCGCAACCAACTTCAAAAATTTTTGTTCCACTTTTATCTTAAAACAACAATCTATCGTAGTGAACCTCACATTACAATTTCACCCGTACTTGCTCTTCTTCCATAAGTAATACAAAATGACATCAATATGCTGTAAATTTTAGATAAAAGTTAAGAAAGAATGAACCAAATAGTAAAGCATATCAAGTATAAATAGTATATTATATGAAAACTAACTGTATCTGTCCATTATTGTCCAGAATGTGCCAAATTATAGAATCATTCCTTCTCTTTAATCAAAGTAATTTCCAAATGTAGTGGAGGCTTAATCGCCTGATCAATAACTATGTAAGGGATTTTTCTTCTGACTAATACAGAAAAATATATAAAAAGTTAGCTATATATTAAAATAAATTTATAAAACAATTCACATAAAAAATTTAAATAAATGGACCTCCTCTTTGAAAGTCCTTCATGTAGCCAAGATATGAATGAACTGATCAAATTACTGTCTTTTTCACTAATGTTAGTAGAAAATGGGTGCTTCATCTCAAAAAATTTAGATGAAGTAGTAGCACCAGAATCAAATTCCTGTACATATGGAGATTTTAACAAGCTTCCCTCGATTTTTTTTAATTTTGGTTTGCTATTCTGGTGTCATTACTTTTTGGTTAGTTGTATCATCTAATAACTAAGACAAATTATCAGGAACTTCAAAGTCATGAAGTGTTGGAGTTGATTGTTTTCCAACTTTTTTCACACTACCCTAGTTCGACGATTTTTCAAAAATATCACTCAAATCAATTTCAACAAGGCATTGATCAATTTATAATCGTATTTCTAAAGTATTTTGAATGAAATAGGCATGGATAAAATTAAGAACCTGCATCAATATCACCTTCAACTCCGACTTCAAGAGGTTTGTCATCCTTAGGCACATCTGGTATGTCAAAAAAATGTAATATGTACAGTGTTATGTATAGTGTATTACATGTGTGTGTTAAATGTATTATGACTATACCCTTGTCCAAAACATAACATCTTGTGTATAGTGCAATACATGTGTATGTTAAATGTATTATAACTATATCTGCTTTACCACTAGCTCCAATATCAGCTAAGGCAGATACGACTATAATGAAACACCCCTCATGTTTGGAATGCCCTATAATCATAACTTCTATATATATCTCAAAATTCGTGCGTGATTTCGAAAATCCGACTTCATATTCTTGATCAGGGGGCAAAGTTAGTGGAAAATGGATATAACCCGAATTTTAGAAGACCCATAGCGAAAAATATTTTTACTAATTTTATGAATTTCAGTGGTTGTACGCGCTTAAAACTTTTGAAAATTCACGCTTTTCTAAACCCAGACTGGCCCGCAGATGTAGGAACGCGGCCTGCCTGCTAACCAAACTGCGTAACCAAAGCGACTCCTTGTTGGTGGTTGATAGGTGTTGGTATGATTCACCTATGAAGTTTAAACTTGGCGGGTCATTCGTCCGTGTGGAGAATCTCTCTCGTTACTCAGGATTTCTCTCAGTTGATCCGATGCGTCATAGATAGAATGGAGTGGACTATACGCTGACCCACGTTAAAAGCTTTCTTCTCTTTTGAGATTTCAATTGAATAGCAAACAATGGTTATTTCAAACACCGTCTACTGTCCTACCAACTGATCAGTGGGTTCATGCCGCACGACGCGCCTAGGGCATGCACTAGTGTAATGTTACTTCCACATTTGGTTCTATGTCGCACCAAGGGCGTAGACCAGTGCATTTTGTGGCCTATTTTTCCAACTTAGTTTAAGGGCATTGGGTTATGAACCCAATGCCCATTTAAATATGAAATATTCCATACTTAGCCATTTCTTGAACTCTAGAATTTACAAAACTCTCTCTAAACCCTCTCCAAGACTTTATCAAATCTCTAATTCAAATTCGAGGATTTCAAACCCAATTTTGAAGCTCAAGAACTCATCTCAAGCTTCAAATCTCCTTCATGTTTAATTCATAAGATTCAAGATTTAAGGTATGTGGGTCTTCATACATTTGTCCTTTCACCCATGGAGTTCAATCTTCTCTTTTCTATAAAAATTGCATGATTTCAAGTTATATTACTCATAGGTATGTCTTATTAGGAAGTATGGACATAAATTATGTTGAGTTTTACCAAGTATTGATTGATTATGCATGAATACCTATTTTGATCTCATACCATGCATTAATTTATATCTATTGAAGATATGCACGATGTGAAGTATGAAAACTATGAACTATTATGAATTTTGAGATGAATTTCAAATTTTCCTAAATGAGGATTTTACTATAATATTGGTGGGTTAGTTTGAAATGAGTTTACTCTTTTTGTTTTACTCTTGAGTTGCATGATTTTGAATAAGTATCATGAGCATACCATGTGTTTGATGAAATTACATGACAAGAATTCTCAAGTCATTGTTGAGCTGTTGTATGATTTTACAAGTTAAGTGTTTCAAGATAATTATGGGATCCTAAGCATGTATTGAAATCATGATACATCTTTATGATCTACACATGAACTATTGAGTTCTTATGCTAAGTTTTATGCTCTTGTGAATTGTGAAGCCTACTAGAAGGGGTCATGAACCATGTTGTGTTACTCACCCTCTAGTACAAGGCAAATGTCTACATAAAGGATTCATGAACCATGTTGTATACCTTACCCTTATTACGACTTATTTTGATACATTACCTAATGTCTACTTGAAGGGGTCATGAATCATGTTGTAAGTCTTACCCTCATATACGACGTAATACCATGTATTATCCATTACCTACTAGAAGGGGTCATGACTCATGCTATACTCCCTACCCTCTAGTACAAGGTATTTGGATGAGCTAATCATGTCACTCTGTTATGTTGAACAAGATATGTAAGAGAAATATTTTACAAGCATATTTTATCATGAGCATTGATCTTGTATGCCATATTGAGATTATATATCTATTGATTATGGTTATATATTTTGATTATGGATTATGTCTTTGATGCATTGCACCCCACATACCATTTCAAGTACTAACACATACTCTATGCCTACATGATATTACCATGTAGGGGCTGGAGCTTCTATCTATCATCCTCTTCCACGTGGCTAGTTAGGTTCTTTGAAGAAAGCTTTGGTGAGTCCTCAACTCCGAGGAAAATATCTATTTTTACTAATTCTATGTTGATACTTATTATTTATGATGGATACTTATTATTATGAGGGTGAGATTAGGAAGTGTCTTCGCCCCCGCTCCATTCTCTAGTAGAAGTGTTTTTGTTTATGAGCTTGACTCTCCTTATGTTTCTATGATTATGAAAGACTTCCCTTAGTCCCGCTTTCCTTTTCTAATATTTGACTCTTGTTGTGGTTTATGTTGCTTCCGCGACCAAGGATGTGTACATGATAAGCTAAGAGGCTTGTTTGGGTTGTCTTCGGACTCCCCATTTGCGTGTCACGTCTAGGCCTTAGGATTGAGTCCTGACAAGCTTGATATCAGAGTACTAGGTTGTTAATGATCCTCGAAAATCCAATAAACCATGCCAATTAGAGTCATATTCATGGATATGTAGCACACTACAATTATGAATAAGAGGCTATAAGGCGTTTTAAGAAATGTTTCACTTCTTCATGATCTATATCGTGCTTTAGATGTAAACACAAGGCTTCTTCCCCTAACGAACACTCTTTTTTTCTTTTAGATCATGCCACTACCAAGAGGGAGACCAAGGAGGGCCCATACACCCAAGGAACAACCGGCTCATCCCGCTCCTCAAGCTCCTCAAGATGGATGGGCTACCCAAGTTGAGTTCCGGAATGCTATCACTATGTTGGCCCATGCTATGACCAACCAATTGAATCAAGGAGCCTATGCTCCTCATGCTCCTACTCTGGCCTCAAGGGTAAGGGACTTCACACGGATAAACCTTCCGGAGTTTTATGGGTCCAAAATAGGGGAAGATCCCCAAGAATTTATCGATGAGGTATATAAGGTGCTAGCTATTATGGGGGTGAATTTAGAAGATAAGGCGAAACTAACAACCTATCAACTTAAAGGTGTGACTCAAGTTTGGTTTGCTCAATGGATGTTAGAGAGGGAAATCATGATGCTATTCCTTAGGAGGAGTTCAAGGCCGCCTCCCTCAACCGGTGCTTCCCTATTGAGTTGAGAGAGGCTAAAATAATGGAATTCATGAACCTCAAGCAAGGTTCCATGAGTGTAAGGGAGTATGCCCTCAAATTTGACAAGCTCTCTAAGTATGCTCCTCATTTGATTGTCGATCCTGAATCAATGATAAATAAATTTGTGTTGGGGGTATATGACTTGGTGAATGAAGAGTACTATACTGCCATGCTATTAAGTGATATAGACTTGTCTCGGCTCATGAAATATGCCGAACAACTTGAAGGGGAGAAACTTAGGAAGAGAAGAAGTGGGGAGTCCAAGGGGGCTCGATTTGAGGGTGGCTTTCAAGGTTCTAAGGGTGGCTGATTTCAACAAGGTCACAAATTTCAAGGCCAAGGTCCTCTAGTGCTCCCAACAAGAGATTTGCTAATGAGGGGGTGGATAACCCAAGGTTTCAAGCTGGAAATAGTGGGGTGACAAATCCTAGGTGCCAAAAGTGTGGGAGGAATCATAGTGGTTGCTTGAAGGACTCAAATTTGTGTTATGGGTATGGGAAAGTAGGCTATAAACTTGTTGATTGCCTTCATGTTCAAAATAAGGGCAAGGATGGTCGTCCTCAACGGCAAGGTGGTCATGCTGATCAAATGGCTCAAGGTGGCCAACAAGGGGGTGCTCCATGTCACAACCAGTTCTATGTGCTCCAAGAAAGTCAAGGAGTAGATGAGGTGCCCGATGTTGTTACCAGTATGTTAAAGTTTTTTGATTATGATGTATATGTACTTATAGATCAGGGTGCCACTCTTTTATTTATTACTTCTTTTGTTGCCAATAAGCTACGTGTGAGTCCCGAATTGTTGTGTGAACCTTATAAAATGTCTACCCACATTGGTGAGTCCATTATTGCTAAAATGGTCTATAGAGATTGTCCCATGTCTATACAACATAAAGTCTTACCTTGTGATTTTGTTGAATTTGACATGGTGGATTTTGATATTATTGTTGGGATGGATTGGTTACATACATATCATGCTTCCATTGATTGTAGATCCTGTAAAGTTAGATTTCAATTTCCTAATGAACTCGTTCTTGAGTGGGCAACTTATAATGTGGTGGTCAAGGGTATGTTCATTTCTTGTCTTAAAGCTCAAAAACTGATTTCTAAGGGTTGCATTTACCATCTTGTAAGGAATAGGGATGTTGAGTCTAAAGTCCTTCCTATTGAGTCGGTTCTGGTGGTCAATGATTTTCTTGATGTCTTTCATGATGAGCTTCCTGGTGTTCCTCCGAAGGGGAAACAGAATTTGGTATAGACCTCCTCTCTGATACATAATCCATTTCCATTCCCCCTTACCGTATGGTCCCGGCGAAGTTGAAGAATCAATTGATGGATTTGTTGGAGAAGGATTTCATAAGGCCTAGCAAGTCACCTTGGCATACACCGGTGTTTTTTTATAAAGAAAAAAGATGGTTCTTTTAGGATGTGCATTGATAACCGGCAACTCAACAGACTCACTAGAAAGAACAAGTATCCTCTACCAAGGATTAATAAGCTTTTTGGTCGACCACATAGGGGCTAGTCACTTTTCTAAGATTGATCTTCGGTCCGGATATCACCAAGTGAGAGTGAGGGAGTGTGATATTCCCAAGATGGCCTTTCGGACTAGGTATGAGCACTTTGAGTTTGTGGTAATGTCCTTTGGGTTGACTAATGCACCGACAATATTTATGGATCTTATGAATAGGGCCTTCAAACCCTACCTTGATATGTTTGTGGTGGTCTTTATTGATGATATCTTGATTTATTCCCGAAGTGAGAAGGAACATGTGAATCAGTTGAGGGTGGTGTTGCAAATCTTCAGGAATGAGAAGTTGTTTGCTAAATATAAAAAGTGTGAAATTTGATTGAAAGAAGTTGCATTCCTAGGGAATATGGTGTCGAGTAATGGAATTAAAGTGGACCCTAAAAAGATGGAGGTGATAAAGAATTGGCCTAGGCCCTTGACTCTGACGGATATTAGGAGTTTCTTAGGTTTGGCGGATTACTGTTGGAGGTTTGTGAATGGTTTCTCTTCTATTGCTTCCCCTATGACAATATTGACCCAAAAGAAGGCAAAATTCGTGCGGATCGACGAATGTCAAATTTTTTGTCAAACTTTGCAAGACAAGCTTATTTTTGCTCCTATTTTGGCTTCACTGGAAGGGCTAAAGGGTTTTGTGGTTTATTGTGATGCCTCAAGAATTGGTTTGGGGGTGTGTTTTGATGCAAAATGGCAATTTTATAGCATATGACTCTAGACAACTTAAGGTGCATGAGAGGAATTATCCCACCCATGATCATGAATTGGTGGTCGTGGTGTTTGCTTTGAAAATTTGGTGTCATTACTTGTATGGGTTCATGTAGATGTGTTTACTGACCACAAGAGTCTCCAATATGTGTTCATACAAAAGATTTTAACTTGAGATAAAGAAGGTGGTTAGAACTCCTTAAGGATTATAACATGAGTGTGCGCTATTATCCCGACAAAGCTAACATTGTGGCCAATGCTCTAAGTAGAGTCCATGCGTAGTCTAGCTCATATTGGTGTTGGTAACAAGGAGGTGGCTAGAGAAGTTCACCGGTTGGCTAGGTTGGCGGTTAGGTTGAATGAAGTTAAAAATAGTAGTGCAGTGTTTGTTGATGGTTCCAAATCTTATTTGATTAAGGAAATCAAGTCAAAACAAGATCTTAACCCTGCCTTGCTAAAGTTGAAGGCTTTGGTGAAGGATGGAAAAGTGGAGGTTTTCTCCCAAGGGGGAGATGGTGCCCTTAGGTACCAAGGTAGGTGTTGTGCCTAATGTCGATGACTTGAGGGAGTTGATTTTGAAAGAGGCCCATAATTCATCCTATTCTATTCACCCTGGTTCCACAAAATGTATAGAGACTTGAGGGAGGTATATTGCTGGGATGGTATGAAGAGGGATATTGCCAAGTTTGTAGCCAGTTGTCACAATTGCCTAAAGTGAAAGCTGAACATCAAAGGCCGGTGGCCTAGCCTGCAACATAGAAATTCTTACTTGGAAGTGGGAAGAGATAGACATGGATTTTATGATTAGTTTGCCTAAGACTAGGAAACACTTTGATTCTATTTGGGTTATTGTGGATAGAATGATAAAGTCAGCTTACTTTCTACCAGTTAAAACGACTTATGCTGCTGAAAATTATGCCAAGTTATACATTCATGAGTTGATTAGATTGTATAGGGTACCCTTGTCTATCATTTCGAATCGTGGTACTTAATTAACTTCTCATTTTTGGAGATCTTCCAAAGGGGTCTTGGTACCAAGGTCAAGCCTAGCATGACTTTTTATCCTCAAACAGATGGCTAAGCTGAAAGGACTATCCAAACTCTTGAGGATATGCTTCGAGCTTGTGTTTTGGAGTTCAAGGATAGTTAGAAATGAACGTCTTCCACTTATTGAGTTTGTTTACAACAATAGCTACCACTCTAGTATTAGCATGGCACCCTTTGAAGCTCTATATGGTAAGCGTTGTAGATCTCCGGTTGGGTAGTTTGATGCGGGGGAGATGGCTTTGTTAGGTCCAAATTTGGTTATGGAAGCTTTGGAGAAGGTGAGTTGATAAGGGAGAGATTGAAGATGGCTCAAAGTAGGCAAAAATCCTACTCTAATGTGAGAAGAACAAATCTTGAGTTTAATGTTGATAATCGGGTTTAATTGAAGGTCTCACCCATGAAGGGTATTGTCCGGTTTGGCAAGAAAGGGAAATTGAGTCCAAGATTTGTGGGGCCTTATAGAATTGTGTGAAGAATTGGTAAGGTTTCCTATGAATTGGAGTTGTCTGTGGATATGAATATGGTTCATCCAATTTTCTATGTGTCCATGCTGAGAAAATGTGTCGGTAACCCAAATGCTATAGCACCCTTAGAGGTGGTGGGAGTTGTGGAGGATAACTTGACCTATGAGGAGGTCCTAGTGGAAATGTTGGATAGACAAGTGAAAAGGTTGAGGAACAAATATGTGGTATCTGTCAAGGTCCTTTGGAAGAACTAACAAGTTGAAAGTACCAAATGGGAAGCCGAAGCGGATGTGGAAAAATGGTATCCATAGATCTTCCACTCTAATCAAGCCGAAGGTAATAAATTAAGTCTCATCTATGATTTCAAGTCTTAAGTTTTAGCCCTCATGTCAATTTTTCATGCATTCATGTTCATGGTAACAAATTATGGTGATTTTTGACACTCATGTTGAGACTTTCTGAAAATGATGTTTAAGTGAACTTGTTGCATCTATGTCGTACTGAAAGCTTCATGGTTACTTCTCTTACATATGTTTCTTTGACATTCGGGGATGAATGTTCCCAAGGGGGAGATATTGAAACACCCCTCACGTGCTTTGGAATGCCCTATAATCGTAATTTCCATATATCTTAAATCCATGTGTGATTTCGAAAATTCAACTTCATATTCTTGGTCAGGGAGAAACATTGAGTGGGAGTGTAATGACTCGAATATCGTACGATGTTGTTGGACCTTGAGAAATCTTGTTTTGGGCAAAATTTGGAACAAGTATTGTCTCAAGAGAGACCATACATCCAGTGTGAGGTCACACGAGCCGTGTGGCCTCAAGTGAGACTACAATTGGCCTCAAATCTTGAATGTTAGCCTTAGTGTGGTATTGTAAGCTAAGGCACACCTCACTGGCACCCCACACGAGCCGTGTGACACTTCACGAATCATGTGGAGGAGCTGTGGGGTGGCCTAAGCTTGGAAACCCCATCATTAGGGCTAAGTGAGGTCCCACGCCAGTCACACGGGTCGTGTGGCATGGGATGGGCCGTGTGGCCATCCGTGAAGCCCCCAATGTGAAAATATTCAACGTATGGAATCATCGCCTTGTTACTTATCGTGAAATTTCTTAAGCTTGGGGAGACGGGAGCACCATACGGACCGTATGGCTTAACATGACTCGTGAAAGGTGCCCGTTTGGTGGATTCGTGCGAAATATTCTAAGTGTTGTCAAGATCAAAATTTCTAGAAATTTTCTAAGTGTTGTTTCACAGGAACTCCACAAGGATCGTGGAGTGCCACACGGGCCGTTTGGCCTCAAGTCAAGTGACTTTCGATAAATTTTTCCTCCAATTTATTAATGGCATTTTCGTGAATTTGGTTATTTCTATTGTCCTTTTGGGGATTCATATGCTATTTCGTGGTCATCTGAAGACCTAAAACATATTTCAAACATTCAAAACTCTTTTCTCTCATTTAAAACTCTCTCAAAACAACTCTCAAAAGAACTTTTGGAGATTTCAACATTTGAACTTGGGAACTCAACTCTTCTTCAAATTTCTAGGGGTTTTCTCCCTTTTGGTGAAGGTATTTGGGCTGATCCTTGATTTCCTTTCAATCAAGGAGACCAAAAATTATTTTCAAGAAATCTACATAAAATTTTGCTTACTTTAATTTGGGGTTTTAAAATATTTTGATTCCTTAAATTCCAGTCATGAATGGGTTATGTTTATCTACGGATTTAAAGATGAATTAAGCTTTGAAATAATGAAATACATATGTTTATCTATGGATTTAAAAATCAATCAAGCTTTGAGATAATGAAATACATTGTTACTAAGAATATTTGAATATGCATGGTCCTTAAATGTTTGAATCTAAGCATGGGTAATTGTATTATGATTTCACATGTGGATTTAACTATATTTTCACTTGAATCTCTTATTCTATTGATGATTTTAGATTGAATCTCAATTACCCATGCCATTCTCACATCATTCGTAGCATATGCATTCATGTTCATGAGAATTTATGAAAAATATGTTATAGGTTAAACCCAATTATGTTTTATGACATGATTTTTATATGATATCAATTATGAGAAGAATGTGATCACATATATGTCTATTTATTATGACTCTTTGAGTATTTTGGGTGCTTGCACCATTTTGTATATGAATGGGCTATTCCTATGTATGAATATTATGGCTAAGAACTAAGTGTGAATTATTATGGTGTTTGACTTTTAAGCCCAAATGTGCATTGAAATGTTTTGATAAGACTTGTATATCTTTGAAAGCACACATAACTATGGATATTCTAAGTATTCTTGTGGTATGATGACCTAGCACCGATGGAATGAGGGTCCTCTCTCTTTCCTCGAACTATGTCCTAGCATAGGGTCCTTTCTAAAATGGGGTTGTCCATAAGGAAAGATGCCTTCGAAATGGGGTTGCCCGTAAGAATAAGAAATGATTTGATTTGATTTATTATATATGAAAATCCTATCCGAAATGGGGTTGCCCGTAAAGAAGGTTGCTTCATACGAAATGGGGTTTCCCATAATGTAAAGTATGGTTTACCTTTGGCAAGTAGACCACCTTTTCAACGGTGAGGGGTTTTTATCGGGATTCCAAGTAATAGCTCGCTTGGTCTTACTTACGTCGGTTGAAGTCACATCCCCTATATATATATATATATATATGAGCATTATTTACACTTTATGCACCATTGGTTTCATGACATCTTGTTATATTAAGTTCCTTGTTATATATTTCTTTCGATACTATGTCCCCTTGTCATCTAACATTGAAATATAGGTTTTGGTAAGTTCATGCATTGCATCCCACATACTTAGTACATTCAAACGTACTAACGCATACTCTTGCATACATGATTTCACCATGTAGGGACCGAGGACTTTGATCATCCACCGTTTGATGCTTACTCGGATTCCAAGTTAATTTGTAGTCGTGAGTCCTATCTTCCAAGGAAGATACACCATCTATCTAACTTTGATACTTTCGTTTCTTTATGTATTGAGGGTGAGATCGGGAATATCTTGGCCCCCCAACCCATCTATGTAAAGGCATCATTGGACATCTTGCAAACTTCCTTACGTTTTATGTTATATGTTATGACTAAAGTCTATGTTATGGGCTGGCTATATTTGACTATGATTTTGTGAGTTGGTTATGTGATATATGGTTTGGCTATATGTTGTGATGGAAATATCCTAATTCCTGAATTGTCTCCATAGAGTGAGTCATACTTTTCCCCGCAGTAAAACTATGTGTTTACTTTGTGTACACTTCCGAACCGATGATACGAGTTTTGGTATCTTGAGGCTTGTTTGGGAACTTTCAGGTTCCCATTCACCGTGTCACGTCTAGGCTCTAGGTTCGGGTCGTGACAAAGATAGTATCAGAGCCCTAGACTTGTAAATGTTCCTCGGAGTCCAACATGCCACGTCAAGTAGAGTCCTATTTATGGGTGTGAAGTGCACTATGCCTATAAGTGGGAGGCTATGATGACATTCTAAGAATTGTCACTCTTCTTCATGTTTTATGTCATGCTGTGAATAGTTGGTCTAGCTCTTGACCTTGATGGTATCCTTGCTCTATTTCAGAAGATGCCTCATTGTAGACCTGCCAAACCAGCCCCGACAAATGAGGCTCAAGCACTTCAAGGGCCTATGAGCCTATCCCTAATGGTGAGTTCCATACAGCCTTTTCTATGCTTTCCCAACTGGTGACTGCTCAGACTAGACAGGCCAATCATCCTAAGGATCCTACTCCGGCTGCTAGAGTGAGGGATTTCACCCGAATGAATCCTCTGGAGTTCTTTGGGTATAAGGCTAATGAGGATGCTCAGGAGCTCATTGATGAGCTCTCCAAAGTATTGAATGTCATGGGTGTCACTTCTTAGGAGAGGGCTGAACTAGCTAGCTATCAATTAAAGGATGTAGCAAAGGTATGGTATACTTAGTGGTCTATAGAAAGGGTTTGTGGTGCTGCTGTTAATTAGGAAGAGTTCAAGCTTGCTTTTCTAGATCATTTCTTCCCACTTGAGCTTAGGGAAGCCAGGATGACCGAGTTTATCAACTTAAGGCAGGGTAATATGAGTGTGAGATATTATACCCTCAAGTTCACTAAGCTCTCCAAGTATGTTTCGACACTTGTGACTGATTCCCGTACAAGAATGCACAAGTTTGTCTCTGCTGTTTCTAACTTGCTTATACAAGAATGTCGTACGACCATGCTTAATTAGGATATGGACATCTCTAAATTTATGATTTATGCCGAACAAATCGAAGGGGAGAAACTCAAAGGGAGGAGAATGCATAATCCTAAGATGGCCCGTTTTGATAGTGGGTTCTCCGACTCTCGAGGTGGTGGTTTTGGTCGCTTCCAACAAGGCCAAGGTTTGGGTGCTCGAGTTCTAATACTAAGATCCTCCTTTTAGGGCACCAGTGGGTGGTGGTCAGGGATACCCTTTGTGTGATAAGTGTGAGAAGCCCCATATGGGTAAATGTTGGAAGAATGTAAGTGCTTGCTTTGGGTGTGGTGATAGGAGTTACAAGGTCGCTGATTACCCCAGGAATTAGAAGGGTCAAGACCAGGTGGTTCGAGGTGAACAAGGCCAGCCAAGGGTTCCTTAAGGTGTTACTTCGATGAACAACAGGTTCTATGCTCTTCATGCACGTTTGGAGGTTAAGGAGGCTCCGAATGTTCTAACTGATACGTTAAAAGTCTTTGATTTTGATACTTATGCTTTGCTTGATCAGGGTGCAAACTTGTCTTTTATGACCCCTCTGCTGGCTGTTAAATTTGGTTTGAGTCCAAAAATTTTGAGGGAGCCTTACTCGGTTTATACTCCCATGGGTGAATCTGTTATTGCACATAGGGTCTATCGTGGTCGTCCTGTTTCTGTGTTACATAAGGTATTTTAGTGTGATCTTGTGGAACTTGAAATGTATGATTTTAATGTTATTCTTAGGATGGATTGGTTGCATACATTGTATGCCTCCATAGATTGTAGAACCCGGAAGGTCAAGTTTCAACCTCCCGGTGAGCCCGTTCTTAAATGGAAATGTAGTGACTCTGCTATTAAGGGTCGGTTTATTTCCTACCTCAAATCTTGGAATATGATCTCCAAGGGGTGTATATATCACATTGTGAGGGTTAAGGATGTGAAGTCCAAATTACCTACTCTTGAATTGGTTCCGATGGCGAATGAGTTTCCAAACATGTTCCCCGAAGACTTGCCCAGCATTCCTCCCGAAAGGGAAGTAAACTTTGGCGTAGATCTTCTTTCGGATATTCAACCTATCTCTATTCCTCTCTATCGTATGACACCAGCTGAATTGAAGGAATTGAAAGATTAGTTGAAAGATTTGTTAGAGAAGGGTTTCATCAGGCCAAGTATATCTTTGTGGGGTGCTCCGGTGTTATTTGTAAGGAAGAAAGATGGATTTCTTCGAATGTGTATTGATTATAGGCAATTCAATAAGGTGACCATTAAGAATAAGTATTTGTTGCCTAGAATCAGTGACTTGTTTGACCAACTTCAAGGGGCTGCTCACTTTTCGAAGATTGACCTCCGTTCCGGGTATCATCAGTTAAAGGTTAGAGAGTGTGATATTCCCAAGATGACCTTTCGGATAAGGTATAGGCACTTTGAGTTTGTGGTGATATCATTTAACCTTACTAATGCTTCGATCGTGTTTATGGATCTTATGAATCAGGTGTTCAAGCCATTCTTTGATAGTTTTATAGTTGTCTTCATTAATGATATTCTCATCTATTCCCGAAGTGAGCGGGAGCATATGGATCATTTAAGGTTGGTTTTGCAAACCTTGAGAGAGAAGAAATTATATGCCAAATTTAGTAAATGTGAGTTTTGGTTGGGCGAAGTTGCTTTTCTGGGTTATATGGTGTCCGGTGATAGTATAAAGGTAGACCCAAATAAGATCGAGGCTGTCACGACCCAAGCATAGGGACTAGACGTGACACGGCACATAGGGAACCCGAAGGGACCCCGAGCAAGTCTCTTAACATATAATTGCACATCCTTGGTCGTGGAAGCAATAAAATACAACAACAATAGAGTAAAATAGGGACAACGGGCCAAGGGACAACTTCCATATCATAAATATCAAGAGTCAAGAGAGAGTCAAAGCTCATGACATTACACATGACATGTCCAACAACACCTCTACTACATAGATAAGAGTGAGAGTCAAGACAAGTTACCAGGTTCACCCTCATAGTCAACATATACATAAAAAAAGATAGTCTCGAAACATAGTATGAGATCATTAACATCATCCCTGAAATGGAGGACTCACCAAAGAGCTCGAGAGAAGTCATACTAGCCACGTGGAGGAGGATGATCAAGTGGGGCTCCGGTTCCTACATGGTGACATCATACAGGCATAGAGTATGCATTAGTATGTTTGAATGTACTAAGTATGCACGACGCAATGCAACAAAAGATAAGTAACATAATCGAAATGCATAAGCTTAGGCAATGATTAGCATATAAAAATATGGCATGTATGTGAGATGCTATGTAGTAAATCATGCTTGTATAGGACATAATACATGTGCAAAAAGAGACCACTATCGTATTGGAGATCGTCACACCCTACCATCTTTGGTGATTGAGGTACCAACCCCATCAATTGGTTGGTGGATCATTGCACCCTACCACCCTTGGTGACTGAGGTACAAACCCCCCGACATGGTTATATGGTATAAACCCCCAACATGGTTATATGGTATAAACCCCCAACATGGTTGGTGGATCATCGTACCCTACCACCCTTAGCGACCGAGGTATAAACCTCCCGACATGGTTATCAAGGTACAAACACCTCGATATGATTATCAAGGTACAAACCCCTCGACATGGTTACCTAGCGCGCAACCTCCGAGTAGGGCATAGTTATATTCCAACACTATGAATGTGCCCATTTACTCTTCTTTGAGCTTCCGCTGATTAGTAGAATTTATGATTGAATAGATGTGATGAGGCCAAATGGTTCATTTAGGGACTAGCATGGTATCAGAGCACAAGTTCAAGTGTCCTAGGGAGTCTATGAAGTCGTGTCTAGTAGTGTCTTGTTTATGTGTGTGTTATCGACCACACTTGATAAGCAGGAGGCTATAGGCAATTAGGAATTGTTCACTTCTTTCATGTTCTAAATCGTGCTATAGAGTTATGCTCTATGAATGTTTTGTTCTAATTCGTGCTTTGTGCATTGTAGAATTGTGATCATGCCTCCCAGAAGAGCCATTAGAGGTAAAGGATGCCTCGCCAGACAGAATGTCAATCCACTTGAGCCTCAAGGACATGAGGAGCCAGTGGAACAAGTTGTCTCTGCTGTGCAGCCCCTACAAGATGAGGTCTCTAATGTTGAACTACGCTAGGCTTTTCAAACTCTAGCCCAGGCTATCAAAGCACCTACTGCGAGACAATGAATGGCCCGACAGGATGCCCATGACACTTCTAGAGTTTAGGAATTCTTGAGGATGAATCCACCTGAGTTCACAGGGTCTGCATCCATCGAGGATCTTGAGAACTATGTGGAGGAGCTCCAAAAAGTGTTCCAAGTGATGCATGTGGCTAATGCTGATCGAGTGGAACTGTCTACTTATCAACTAAAGGGTGTGGCTAGATTATGGTATGACCAATGGAAGAAGGGGAGAGGAGAGAATGCCCCCGTGATGACTTGGGCTATGTTCGAGGAAGCCTTCTTAGGGTATTTCTTCCCAAGGGAAAGAAGAGAGGCTAAGGTAAGGGAGTTCTTGAACTTGAAATAGGGCTTTATGACTGTGCAGGAGTGTGGGCTGAAGTTCACACAATTATCCCACTATGCTCTAGATATGGTTGCTGATATGAGGGGGAGGATAGGGATGTATTTGATGGGTTGAATAGAGGGTCAAAAAGAGATCGGAGGGGAGATATGCTCGTGAGTGATATGGATATAGGAGATTGATGACTTCTGTGCAACAAGCTAATGAGGAGATGCAACATGATAAGGTGGAATTCAGAAATAAGAAAGCAAAAAATCCCAGCCATGCGGTTGGAAAGAAGGGGAATAGGAATCGATTTCCAACACCATCATCTGCTAGTGCACCTGCACCTAGAGTAAAAAATGACCAGAGGTCCCAGAATGTTGGAGCCCATGGATCTCAGTCCTAAGCAAGTGTGGTTCAAGGTTCATTGGGTAAGCCAACACGTGGCAAGTATGATAAATTGCACGTGGGGAGATGTCCTGAGGGGAGTGATATATGCTACAAGTGTGGCCAAGCGGGTCACTATCAGAAAGATTGTCTAAAGTGGGATGACCGGGCTCAATCTTTTACACCAGCCTCGCCAGCTAAGGAAAATCAGAGGTACTACGACAGGCGCACGTGGAGCTATAAATCATTTGTATGCCATGGGTAGTCGACATGATCAGGAGAACTCCCCAGATGTTGTGACGGGTGTGATTCGAGTCTTTTATATTGATTGTTATGTGTTGACAGATCCTGGTGCCACATACCTTTTGTAACTCCTTATGTGGCTAGTAAATTTGATCGAACCCCCGAAAGTCTTCTTGAACCTTTTGATGTTTCTACTCCCGTGGGTAAGTCTATTCGAGATGATAGGGTTTATAAAGCTTGTGCTTGTTCATCCATCATAGGCATACTATTATTGATCTAATTGAGTTAGATATGACTAATTTTGATTTGATCCTTGGCATTGATTGGCTCCACATCTGTTATGCCTTTGTTGATTATAGATCCCAAACCGTCAAGTTCCAAATTTCTGAATTAACCGGTTCTATAGTGGAAAGGTGATTCTGTAGCACCCAAAGGAAATTTTATCTCCTATCTTTGAGCTAGGAAGATAATTTTAAGAGATATATCTACCACCTTGTGAGAGTTAAATTTGATGATGTTGAATCTCCTATTCTTGAGTTAGTCCCAATTGTGAATGACTTTCTGGAAGTGTTTCCCGAGGATCTACCCAGAGTCCCTCTTGATAGGGAGATTAACTTTAGAATTGATGTTCTTCCTGATACCCAGCCTATCTTAATTTCACTTTGTAGGATGTCCCCCGTTGAATCGAAATAATTGAAAGAACAGTTGAAAGATTTGTTAGAGAAGGGCTTCATAAGGTTGAGTGTTTCTCCTTGTGGTGCCCATGTCCTATTCGTGCGAAAGAAAGATGGATCTCTCAGAATGTGTATTGATTATGGCAACTGAACAAGGTCACCATAAAGAATAGTATCCTCTCCTAAGGATAGATGATTTGTTTGACCAACTTCAGGGTGTCTCTTGTTTCTCAAAGATAGACATCAGATCTAGCTACCATCAGTTGAAAGTGAGGGAATGTGATATTCCAAAGACAACCTTTAGGACTAGATATGGCCATTTTGAGTTCTCGGTCATGTCCTTTAGTTTAATGAATGCACTTGCAGCCTTCATGGATTTGATGAATATTGTGTTCAGATAGTATCTTGACATATTTGTGATTGTGTTTACAAATGACATTTTGGTGTATTCGAGAGATGAAGAAGAGCATGCAAAGCACCTCAGAATTGTCCTCCAAATACTTAAGAACCATGAGTTGTATACAAAATTCTAGAAATATGAATTTTGGCTTTAAGTCTGTGGCTTTCCTAGGCCATATTCTCTCCGGTGATGGTATTCGAGTAGATGATCAAAAGATTGAAGCGGTTAAGAATTGGCACAGACTAACCTCTCCAACTGACATAAGAAGTTTTTTGGGGTTGGCAGGCTACTACTGTCGATTTGTTGAGTGATTTTCTTCCTTATCCGCACCATTGACAAAGTTGACTCAGGAAAAGGTCAAGTTTCAGTGGTTCGATGAATGTGAGAAAAGTTTCCAAGAATTAAAGATTAGACTGACTACTGTCCCAATCCTAACCTTGCTCGACGGGATGGAAGATTTTGTAATCTATTGTGATGCTTCAAGAGTTGAATTGGATGTGTGTTGATGCAGAGAAGGAAAGTGATAGCCTATGCTTCCAGACAACTTAAGGTTCATGAGAGGAACTATCCAACACATGATCTTGAGTTGGTAGCGATGGTGTTTGCACTTAAAATCTGGCGCCGGTACTTGTATGGAGTGCATGTAGATGTGTTCACCGACCACAAAAAACTTGCAGTATGTCTTCATCCAGAAAGAACTCAACCTGTGATAGAGAAGATGGTTGGAGTTGCTCAAGGATTAAGACATGAGCATTCTCTATCATCCAGGTAAAGCTAACATTGTTGTTGACGCTCTTAGCAGGTTGTTAATGGGTAACACTGCACATGTGGAGAAAGGAAAGAATAAGCTATCTAAAGAAGTGCATCAGTTAGCTCGATTAGGAGAACTTGAGGAGAATGATGAGGGAGGAGTTAATGTTCAGAAAGGGTTTGCTTCATCTTTGTTGGCAGAGGTGAAAGAAAACAAGATCGAAATCTCGTCATACTCCAATTAAAGGAGGCTATCCACAGACAGAAAGTGATGGTCTTCTCTAAAGGGGGAGTGGGGTGTTGAGATACCATAGTAGATTGTGCATCCCAGATGTTGATAATATTCGTGATAGAATCATGGTTGAAGCTCATAGCACTAGATATTCCATTTATCCAATCTCTACCAAAATGTAACATGACTTGAGAGAAGTCTATTGGTGGGGTGGAATAAAGAGGGATATTGCTAAATTTGTCTCAAAGTGCCTTAACTATTAGCAAGTGAAAGTTGAGCACCAAAGACCATGTGTATTAGCTCAGAACTTTGAGATTCTGGAATGAAAGTGGGAGATGATTAATATGGACTTTATTACTGGTCTATCAAGGTTGAGGAAGCAACACAATTTGATATGGGTGATTGTGGATAGAATGACCAAATCGGCTCACTTCTTAGCAGTTAAGCCAACTAACACTGTGGAGGAGTACGCCAGGTTGTACATCCAAGAGATTGTGCGGTTACATGGGGTTTCCTTGTCCATCATCTCAGGTAGAGGAGCTCAATTCATCTCTCAATTTTGGAGATCATTCCATAAAGGATTGGGTAGGAAAGTGAATTTGAGTATGGCCTTCCATCCACAAACAAATGGTCAAGCAGAACGTACCATTCAGACATTAGAGGATATGTTGAGAGTCTGTGTTCTCAATTTTAAGGAGAATTGGGATGATCACCTACCACTGATTGAATTTACGTATAACAATAGTTATCATGCAAGTATTCAGATGGCTCCCTACGAAGCTTTATATAGGAGGAGATGTAGATCATCAATTGGGTGGTTCGAGGTTGGAGAAGCAGAGTTGATTGGGCCTAATCTTATCCATCAATCAATGGAGAAAGTCAAGGTCATTAAAAAGAGATTGAAGACTGCCCAGAGTCATCAGAAATCATACATTGATGTGAGGAGGAGGGAATTGGAGTTTGAAGTAAATGATTGGATATATTTGAAAGTGTCACCTATGAAAGGTTTCATGAGATTTGGGAAGAAGGGTAAATTGAGTCCGTGCTATATTAGACCCTATCAGATTGTGAAGAGGATTGAGAAGGTCATTTATGAATTAGAGTTGTCTTCCGAATTAGACGGAATCCATCCAGTATTTCACGTGTCGATGTTGAAGAAATGTTTGGGAGATCCTAACTTGGTAATCCCTGTGGAGAGCATTGGAGTGATGGATAGTTTGATCTACAAGAAATTCTAGTCCAAATCCTTGATCGTCAAATCTGCAAGTTGAGAACTAAGGAGATACCCTCAATCAAGGTCCTGTGGAGAAATCAATTCATTGAGGAAGCTACATGGGAAGCTAAGGAAGAGATGAAAGAGAAATACTCGCACTTATTCGTGCCAAACGATGAGAATGTTGAAGGTAAATTTCCTTATCCTTAACTAAATTGATTGTCTTTTCTTAATGGTTGTCTATTCTTGAGTTTGAATAGAGATTGTTGATAGAGATAAGGAGTCGAAAGATTGATTGATAAATGTGAATGTTGAGATGAATTTTGAGTCTATTTGTGTCTCAATATCCACCTTTACTCAACATTTGAGGACGAATGATCCCAAGGGGGAGATGATATAACACCTGATAAAACTATTAAAATACCTCTAGAATAGAGATGTGTGCATAATGCGTCTTAGCATGCTTCATTTGCGAATCCGAGATCGAATATGCAATCAGCATAAAACATTAAGTGAAAAGATGGTCTCGTTCGAATTTTAGAGTCATCGGATTGAAAAATAATTTTTTATAATTAATTCTGAAATGATGTTGGTGCATGCCCCAAGCGCGACGTGCTAGGGACGCGGACCAATACTTTTTTTATTGAATTTTTCAACAAGGGAAGTTGCGGAAAAATAATAAATGTCCGCGCCTAGTTCGCGGCATGGACTGGGCAATTTTGGGATGAAAATTTTTCTTTTAATTTGAAGGGCATTTCAGTCAATTTCCAATCCCTCCTAGACTCAAAACACAATCAAATTAGGTCTTTTTGATGAGTAAAAAGGGTTTAAAACCCCATTCTTAGTCCTTTTCTAAACACTTGAAAGACTAGGGCTTGAGAGAGAAGAAGAGGAAGGCTAGATTGAAGAATTCAAGGAGAATTCTTGATGGTGGATTGGAAGAAACTTTATCCCAGGTATGTAAGGCTAAACTAAAAGCATGAGATTGTTCTCTCATGTGCCCCATAGATGGTCTTAAAAGAGTGTTGATAGTTCATAAGTCTACATACATGATTCTTAATAGGTTTTCTTGAAATTTATATTAATTTCTTACATGTATTTTCATATGTAGATGATCATCATAAACATGTTTTCTTGAATTGAATACTTTTCATTAGATATTGCATAAACCCTATATGTTGATTATTGAAAGCATGCATGAAGAAAATAGGGATTGAGTCTAGAGCCTTAATTGAGAATGTGGAATGTGGATAGAGATTGTGATTGTGAATGTGAGAATGACGATAGATTGATAGTATTTGATGGTCCATGAGTCCTGCCAAATTAACTCTAATAAGTTGTCTATTCGATTGTTTCCTAATGATTGTTCTAAGCCTTGAGCTATTGATTGAGATGTTGATGGATGAGATGATTAGAGTCTTTATGAGACTGATTGAAATATAGTGCCTCCACGAGGCTGATTGAGATAGTTTGATTGGATGGATTATTTTATGAGCATTAAGTCATGGGAGGAGTATCGAGCACAAAAAGAGTAAGAGTTAATCTAACTCGCACTCGTCAAACTACGTAGCCAAGCGTAGGTGGGGAGTAGGACCATCACATCACATTATGTTGAGGTTCTCTTTGATTAGAAGTCCCTGAAATCAATAAAGGACTTGTGGATTGTTGTCTTCATTTGGACTTGTCCATGTGATTTCGATTCGTTCCCTACCTGAAAAGTGCAAAATAGTTGTGGCAACATCAGTATGATTATTGTACAATTACTGACTCATAAGTGATTGTTGTCGGATAAGAGAAACTCCCCAGAAAGTTCCCTAAACTAAGAAATCTGAGTCGAGATGAGATAAGATTGAGATGAGATGAGCGAAGATGAGTCCCTCTAAGATGAGTCTGATTTGATTGATGAGTTGATTGGTTGATGGGTCACTTGTCTACTATTTATTCTTGCTTTAGATAGACATTTGACATATTGATTGGTTTCTATCTTGAATTGATTGTTATTTCTATATTATTCTACCTTTTCAGTTTCATTCAGCTATTTTACATACCGAACATTCCATGTACTGATGTCACTCTGGCGTTGCATCATTTTATGATGTAGATATACGGGATAGAAATCATCATCAGGTGTATCATTGAGGATATTTGGACGTTCAGTGGATTGGTGAGCCTCCCCTACTTTGGAGGATTCATTTACTTTATTTTAATCTTGCTATAGTGTTAGAATTACTTAGCTTTATTTTGATTGAGGTAGTTTTGGGTCTGTCATTGGTACCACCTAATAGTAATAGAGGCGTTGATTGTTAAGATTGTGAGCTAGCTCTTTCGACTAGCCTTTCATTTACATTATTATTTGAGACTAGAGGATGAGATGTGCTCATTTACTCTTCTTTTACCTTCCGCTAATTAGTAAGATTTATGTTGAATAGATGTGATGAGGCCAAATGGTTTGCTTGGGGACTAGCAATAGTCGTTGGGTGTCGGCCATATCTTAGGTACCCTCCCGGGGTTTGACAAATAGTTTAACCCGTCAATTCCTTTTCATTTTACAACTAGATTTTCAAATTATATCTTTGAAGGCAAAAAATAGTTTCTCTAAATTTTGATCTTAGAATATGATGATGGAGAGGAAGGGAATATGGCTTAATAAGATGTTAAAATAACTTTGATAAGAAGAAGACTTAAACTTCAATCGTTATACTTGGCATTTTAAGGTTAATTAATACTTACAAGTATACAGATTATAATTTATAAACAACGTTAATGGGTCTCATCAAACATCAAATAATTTCAAATATCAGGATGGGCTTTCATCCTCTGTTTATAACATTGATCCATTGGTTCAAAGCATCTGGAGTTATTCATGCTAAAGTTTACTTAATGTTTTAGTTCTAATAAAAGGATCTATTCCAAGGTTTCTAGATTTACACTGAAAATGGAAGTTGATAGGTTAAATTAATTTGGGGTTTGTTTATCAAATGGGTTAAAAAGGAGAAATTTCATATATATACATAAAAATAAAAGAAAAAAATTATAGAAATACCAGATTATATTATAATATTTTCAAATATTCCCTATCTTTTCTATAAATCTCTAAAATCCCTGTTTCGTACTTTACGCTTGATTCACTTGAATCTTCCCCCAATTTAACTGCTGCCATGGATGGAGGCACGAAGCACAGACGCCGACGTTGCTACTCAGGTCGGTAAGGTGGTTTTAACACCTCATTTACCCAAAATTGAAACAAAAAATTGCTAAATTAATATACAAAATTACAAAGAGAAAACGAGAATTGCAGGAAGAAGAAACAACATTTGTGGAGAATAGAAAAAGGATCTAAGAGTGAAAATAGTTTGTCTTCCTTCTTGTAGACAGAACACTGATTTTCTTCCAACCACTTCTTTGCTTCCTTCTCAACTTTTTTTTATGGTGATTCATGGGGATGTAAAATTGAGTCATATATGTTGCTGAGTCATTGGGACTATATGGGTTTAGGAAAATATAGCTATTCATGTGTGTGGTATGTATCTTGTATGGTGATTCATTTCAAAATTATGAGTTGTTCATAACTTTTTATGGTGATTCATTAAATATTTTGATTCATTTGTATATAAAATTGAGAGTATGTATCTTGTATGGTGATTCATTTCAAAACTACGAGTTGTTCACAACTTTTTATGGTGTTTCATTAAATATGATGATTTATTTATATATAAAAATCAAGTTATATATGTTGTTGATTCACTAGAATTGTACGGATTGAATACAGTGATTCATTGGGACACTTTTTTTAGTTGTTATAGGTTGATCATTCATTGGGTGCATCTGTCACACCCCAATCTAGGGTTGTGACCAGTGCCTGATAGGGGCACTTAGACACATACTAACCTGAATTTCTCAATTTATCCGACTTGGAA
>JAABOM020095494.1:0-27633 GCA_011800125.2 Solanum clarkiae
TATCTCTTGTGGCATTGCATCTTACATACTTAGTACATTCAAACGTACTAACGCATACTCTATGACTACATGATATTACCATGTAAGAACCGGAGATCCACTTGATCATCCTCCTCCTCCACATGGCTTGTACTATATCTTAAAGCTAGTTTGGTAAGTCCTCAACTCGAGGAAAATAGCTATTGATCCTATGTTATATAAAGACTCTTTTCTTTGTTTAGATACTGATGAGTATGAGGGTGATCTCGGAAAGTTGTCTTGGCCCCTGGCCAATCTATAGAGGTATATTTATGCTTTGAGCTTTAACTCCTTTGATGATTTATGTTGTGCAAGACTTTCCTTAGTCCCTTTATCCTTATTAACACTCTCTTATTGTTGTTTAATTTCTTCCGCGACCAGGGATGTCTAAATGATATGCTAAGAGGCATGTTTGGGGTCCTTTTGAATTCTCATTCGCCATGTCACGTTTAGGCTCTGGGCTTGGGTTGTGACAAACTTGGTATAAGAGCACTAAGTTGTTAATGATCCTCGACATCTAACATACCGCGTCGATTAGAGTCTTATTCATGGTTGTGAAGTGCACTACAACTATGAGTAAGAGGCTATGACGTATTTTAGGAAATGTTTCCCTTCTTCTTGATCCATGTTGTACTATAGAAGTTAAGGTAAGGCTTTTCCCAAATGAATGTTATTTTCTATGCTAGATCGTGCGTATCCCAAGAGGAAGAATAGCTCATCCACCCGACGAACAATTGACTCATGAAGAGTTTTGGGATGCTATTGCCATGTTAGCTCAAGCTATGACTAATCAAATCAACCAAGAGGCCCAAGCCTCTCATTCTCCTACTCTAGCATCTAGGGTAAGGGATTTTATAAGGATGATCCCACTAGAGTTTCATGGGTCTAAAGTTGATGAGGACCCTCAAGAATTCATTGATGAGGTGTACAAAGTGTTGTCTATTATGGGTGTTAGATCAGAGAAGAAAGCAGAGTTGGCAGCCTACTAACTCAAAGGCGTAGCCTAAATATAGTTTGCTCAATGGAAGGAGGAGAAGGGAAACAACAATGTGATCCTCTGGAAGGAGTTTAAGGTGGCATTTAAAGTGAAGGTCTATGAGAGTTAGGGAGTATGCCCTCAATTTCAACCAACTCTCTAAATATTCTCCACAATTGGTGGCCGAGCCAAGGTTTAGAATGAATAAGTTTTTGATGGGTGTATCCGATTTGGTGAATGAGGAAGGTTGTGCCGCCATGTTGATAGGTGATATGGAGTTATCCTACCTCATGACTTATGCTGAGCAATTGGAGGGGGAAAAGTTGAGAAAAAAAGAAGTGGTGAGGCTAAGAGGGTTCGTTTTGAAGGAAGGTTTCAAAGTCCCAAGGGTGGCTGGTTTCATCAAGGCCAAGTACTTTCAAATGCTCCTAATAGAAGGTTTGCTAATGACAACCCAAGTCCCCAAGGAGGTGGTGGCGTGGTGCCTAATGCTATGTGCCAAGATGTCGTAGAGGCCATAACGACCCATGTTTGAGTGACACTAATGGATGCTACTATTGTGGAGAAGTGGGTCATAAGAAGATTGATTATCCTCGTAATCAAAACAAGGGTATAGATGGTCGTCCATAAAGCCGGGCGCGAATGCGGTTCCTTTAGGAAGGGGGGATCAACATAGTGGTGCCCCGGGACACAATCGGTTCTATGCTCTTCATGGGAGGCAACGGGTAGATGAGATGCCCGCTGTCATCATCTATACGTTAAAAGTCTTTGATTTTGATATGTGTACATTAACAAACCGGGGTGCCACTCTTTCTTTTGTTACTCCTTTTGTTGTGAAAATATTTCTTGTTTAACCCGAATTGTTGTGTGAGCAATATGAGGTGTCTACTCCCGTTGGTGCATCCATTTTCTATGGAAGAGTCTATAGAAATTATCTCTTTTTCATTTTGCATAACGTATTGCCTTGTGATTTTGTTGAGTTGGATATGGTGGATTTTAATGTCATTCTTGGAATGGATTTGTTGCATGCATATTATGCCTCTATTGATTTTAGAACCCGTAGGGTCAAGTTTCAATTCCCTAATGAACCCATCCTTGAGTGGGAGAATCATGATATGGTGATCAAGGGTAGATTCTTTTCTTGCATTAAATTCCAAAAGTTGATTTCTAAGAGGTGCCTCTATCATCTTGTGAGGGTTAGGGATGTTGAGTCCAAAGTCCTTCCTATAGAG
This sequence comes from Solanum clarkiae, assembly GCA_011800125.2. Lineage (NCBI taxonomy): Eukaryota > Viridiplantae > Streptophyta > Magnoliopsida > Solanales > Solanaceae > Solanum > Solanum clarkiae. The sequence goes on from JAABOM020095494.1 coordinate 2,227, forward strand.
TTGGTTCCGGTGGTTAATAATTCCTTGATGTCTTTCCTAATGAGATTTTCGGTGTTCCTCCCAAAAGGAAAATAGATTTTGGCATAGATCACCTTCCCAATACCCAACCCATTTTGATTCCCCCTTACCATATGGTCCCGATGGAGTCGAAGGAGTTGAAAGAGAAATTGAGAGATTTGTTGGAGAAGGATTTCGTTAGGTCTAGCCAATCACCTTGGGGTGCACCAGTGTTGTTTGTGAAGAAGAAAGATGGTTCTGTTAGAATGTGTATTGACTATTGACAATTTAATAGAGTCACTATCAAGAATAAGTATCCTCTACCAAGGATTGATGATCTTTTTGACCAACTTCAAGGGGCTAGTCACTTCTCTAAGATTGATCTTCGGTCTGGGTATGACCAAGTGAAAGTGAGGGAGTGTGACATTCCCAAGATGACCTTTCAGAGTATATATAGGCACTATGAATTTGCGGTTATGTATTTTGGGTTAACCACTGCACCGACTATCTTCATGGACCTTATAAATAGGGTCTTCAAGCCCTACTTTGATTTATTTGTAGTGGTAATTATTGATGATATCGTGATCTATTACCATAGTGAGGAGGAGCATGTGGCTCACTTGAGGATGGTACTACAAATTTTGAGGGAGGAGAAGTTGTATGCAAAATATGAGAAATATGGGTTTTGGATGAAAGAGGTTGCCTTTCTAGGTCATGTGGTTTCGGGTGATGGTATAAAGGTGGATCCTAAGAAAACAAAGGTAATTTTTATTTTTACTAGACCTTTGACTCCATAAGACATTAGAAGTTTCTTGCGCTTAGTGGGTTATTACCGGAGGTTTATGACTGGGTTCTCTTCTATTGCTTCTCCCATAACTAAGTTAACCCAAGAGAAGGCTAAATTTGAGTTGACCGATGAGTGTGAAAAGAGTTTCTAAACTTTGAAAGAAAAGCTTGTCTCTACTCCTATCTTATCTCTACTAGAAAGGTTGGAAGGGTTTGTTGTGTATTGTGATGTATCACGAATCGGTTTGGGTTGTTTTTTGATGCAAAATGGTAAGGTGATAGCTTATGGCTCTAGATACTTTAAGGTGCACGGAAAGAATTATCCTACCCATGATCTTGAGTTGGCTGCCGTGGTATTTTCTTTGAAAATTTGGCATCATTATTTGTATGGGGTGCAGTTGATTTGTTTACCCATCATAAGAGTCTCCAATATGTGTTCACCCAAAAAGATCTCAACTTGAGACAAGGAAGGTGGTTAGAGCTTCTTAAGGATTATGATATGAGTGTGCATTATCCCCCAGTATATCCAATGTTGTGGCCGGTGTTTTGAGTATGGTGTTTATGGGTAGCCTAGCACATGTTGATGATAGGAGCAAGGAGGTGGCCGGAGAGATTCATCGCTTGGCTAGATTGGGAGTTACATTGGAGGAGGTTGTAATGATAGTGTTTTGGTTGTTGATGGTTCAAAATCTTAATTGATTGAGGAGGTAAAGGCAAAGCAAGATCTTGAAGCCACCTTGTTAGAATTGAAGACCTTGGTGAGAGATGGTAAGGTGGACGTTTTCTCCCAAGGGGGAGATGGTGCCCTTAGGTACCAAGGTAGATTGTGTGTACCTTGTGTTGATAAATTGAGAGAGAAGATTCTTGATGAGGTTCAGAATTCTCCCTATTCTACTCACCTCGATTCTATCAGGATGTACAGAGATTTGAGGGAAGTGTTTTGGTGGGGTGGTATGAAGAGATATATTGGTAATTTTGTGTCCGATTTCCATAATTGCCAACAAGTCAAAACCAAATATCAAAGGTTGGGTGGCCTAACGCATGATATAGAGATTCCTACTTGGAAGTAGGATGAAATTAACATGGATTTTGTGGTTGGGTTGCCTAAGAATAGAAAGCATTTTGACTCCATTTGGATTATGGTTGATAGAATGACAAAGTCATCTCATTTCCTACCGGTTAAGATTACTTATGGTGCCTAAGATGATGCTAGACTATACACTCATAAATTCGTTAGATTGCATAGGGTGCCCTTGTCTACCATATTGAATCGTGGTGCTCAATTCACTTCTCACTTTTGGTAGTCTTTCCGAAGAGGTCTTTGTACCATGGTTAAGCTTAGTATGACCTTTCAGCCTCAAAGGGATGGCTAATCCAAAAGAAATATCAAAACTATTGAGGATATGCTTAGATCTTATGTATTGGATTTTAAGGGTAGTTGGGATAATCATCTTCCACTCATTAAGTTTCCTTACAACAATAACTATCATTCTAGCATTAGCGTGGCTCCTTTTGAGGCTCTCTATGGTAGACGTTGTAGGTCCACAGTTGGATGCTTTGAGGTTGGGAAGATGGCTTTGTTGGGTCTGGATCTAGTTATAGAGGCCATGGAAAAGGTAAAGTTTATAATAGAAAGATTGAAAATATTCCAAAGTCGTCAAAAGTCCTATGAAGATGTGAGGAGATCCAAAATTTAAGGTTGGTGATTGGGTCTATTTTAAGGTTTCACCCATGAAGGGTGTGGTTTATTTTGGTAAGAAGGGTAAATTGAGTCCAAGATTTGTTGGTCCTTATAGAGTGTTGAGGAGTATTGGCAAGGTGGCCTATGAGTTGGAGTTGCCCAATGATATGAATATGGTTTATTCAGTCTATCATTTGTCTATGTTAAGGATGTGTATGGGTGATCCCAGTGCCATTGTGCCTCTTGATGTTGTGGATGTTGTTAAATACAATTCGACTTATGAAGAGGTTCCAGTAGAAATTTTTGGTGGACAAATGAAGATATTGAGGAATAAGGATGTTACTTCTGTCAAGGTCTTTTAGAGAACCAATAAGTTAAGAATGCTACATGGGAAGCTGAGATGAACATGCAAAAGTGAGATACCTATCTCTTCCATTCTACTAAAGCCTAAGGTACTAATTCAAGTCCCCTATGTGATTTATAGTTTTATGTTTCAGCCCTTATGTTATTGCACGCATTCATGTCTATGTTGACAAGTTCATGGTGATTTTGACACTTATGTGAGATTTTGAAATGATGTTTAAGTGCATTGTTGCATTCATGTGTGGGGCTGAACTCATCTTGATTATAATTTCTTTGAAATTCGGGGACGAATGTTCCCAAGGGGGAGATATTGAAACACCCCAAAAGTACTCAAAAATATGCCTAAAAATGCCTAAATTCGTAATTTCCATGTATCTCAAAATTCGTGTGCGAAATCAAAAATCCGACTTCATATTCATGATTGCAAGGCAAAATTGAGTCGAAAATAGGTCTAACCCTAGTTTTAGAGCAGCTGTATCAAAATTTCATTTTCCAAAAATTGTGAAAAATAAAATCGATCCGCGCCCCTGGCGCGACGCGGCCAAGGCACGAACCTGTATATTTTTTGGGCTAGTTTTTCTTACTTCGGTCCGAGGCTTTGAAGCCTTGGGCCTAATTCTTCCCATACATAAAAACACGTATACTTAGTTATTTTCAACCTCATATCATACAACATATTCTCCAAAAGCCTCTCTAACACTTAGACAAATATTTTACCCAAATTCTAGAAATCCAAACTCATTCCGTATCTAAGGATTTCATACAATCTTCAAGTTCTCAAGGAAATCTTCATCAAGGAAATCTCCAAAGTTGAGGTATGTGGGTTTCAAATATTGGGTCCTTTCACCCATGGTGCCCACCCTTCCTTTTTACATAAATTGCGTGTTCTAAGTTGATTTACTTATAGGTGTTACTTATTATGAATTTGGGTGTAAACTATGTTGGGGTTTCATAAAATTGTGACTGTTTAAGTATGTTTTCAGCTATGAATCTATGATCCATTATGTGATTTGATGAGGGGTTATGATGTAACTTGCATGACTTTATTAAAAAGTATTGGTGGGTCGATTTACATTAAGTTTTCTCACATGATTTTTACTCTTGAATTGCATAATTTTGAACAAGTGTTACACACCCGCAAGTGTTTGATAAAATGTCCGGTTTAGGGTTCTTGAGTTATTGATGATCTATTGCATGACCTATGAGTCAAATGATTATATAATGATGAAAGGAATGTATTTGTGTGTTGATTACGTGAAAAGTATCTATAGTGTAACAAGTGACCAAACCTTGTTGAGGGGGTGCTACCTCAATCACCTTTTCGAGGGGTGCTAGGCCCTTACTACAATGTTGAGGGGTATATGCCTTGACTACATTATCGGGGGGTGCTAGGCCCATATTACCATATTGAGGGTATATACCTTGATCACCTTATCGGGTGGTGTGATGCCTGTACTACCATGTTGAGGGGTATATACCTTGACCACCTTGTTGGGGGTGCTAGGCCCGTATTACCAATTGAGGGGTAGATACCTCAATCACCTTCCAAGGGGTTGCTAGGCCTTGGATTCCAAGTATTAGATGCTTGGTCTATGATGATTAGTCTCTTCCTACATATTTACTATGTTCTATACATGCATCTTTTGCTTTGAGCATTGACCATGCATGCCATATTGTTATAGTGCTTCCTAATGCCTATGTATATGCATTTTGGCTATGTTACTTAACTCTTGTGGCATTGCATCCTACATACTTACTATATTCAAATGTACTAACACATACTCTATGCCAACATGATGTTACCATGTAGGAACTGGAGCTCCACTTGATCATCCTCCTCCTCCACGTGGGCCGTACCATCTCTTGAAGCTAGTTTGGTGAGACCTTAACTCCGAGGACAATAGCTATTGATGTTATGTTATGTGAAGACTCTTTCCTTTTTTTGGATGCTTATGACTATGAGAGTGAGCCCGAAAAGTGTTCTTGGCCCCAGCCCAATTTATGTTAGAGGTGTTGTTGGACAAGTTATGTATTTATGCTTTGAGATTTGACTCCTTTGATGATTTATGCTATGAAAGACTTCCCTTAGTCCCTTTATCCTTATTTATATTCTCTTATTGTTGTTTAAGTACTTCTGCGACCACGGATGTGTAAATGATATGCTAAGTGGCTTGATTGGGGTCCTTTTGGGGTCCCATTCGCCAAGTCTCGTCTAGGCCCTAGGATTGGGTCATGACAATGCAATAAAGACATGGAACAACCCCTATAGATTTTTCTAGCAATGTTAGACTCACCAATGGGGGTAGACACCAAAAAGGTTCATATAACAATTCGTAACACACATGAAGTTTATTAGCAACAAAAGGAATAATGAAAGAAATAGTGGCACCCGTGTCTACCAAAGCATGCACATCACAATAAAGAACCTTTAACATACCGGTAACACTATCAGGCACCTCATCCCTTCCTTGCCTCCCTTGAAGAGCATAGAACCAATTATGTCGTGGGGCACCCTTGGTGGCCAGCTTGAGTTCCTTGATCAACATGACCATCTTGGTCTTAAGGTCGACCACATTTACCCTTTTTTTGAGCATACGACAATCAACTACCTTGTGACCCACTTCACCACAACCATAACTAGCATTGGTTTTCCTTAAGCATGGACCACCATGGTTTCTCCCCTACCTTTGATACTTGAGTTTAGTCCTCCAACCATTTTCGTCTTGACACCTTGAGATAGACACCCCATCAATAACCAACCTCTTGTATAGAGCATTGGAGGACTCTTAACCTTGGAAGCCACCATCAAATCGAGCCCTCTTGGACTCCTTACCTCCCTCTTCCTAAGTTTATCCCCCTCAAGTTATTTGGCATATGTCATGAGCCGAGACAAATCCATATCACCTACAAGCATCATGATATAGCAGACTTCATTGACCAAGTTGGACACCCCCGAAACAAAATTGTTCATTCTTGATCTAGGTTCGGTGAAAAGTTGTGAAGCGTACTTGGAGAGCTTGTTGAACTTGAGGGCATACTCCCTCATACTCATGGAACCTTTCTTAAGATTCATGGACTCCATCGTTTTAGCCTCTTCAACTCAATAGGGAAGAATTGATTGAGAAAGACAACCTTGAACTCCTCCTATGAAATAGCATCATAATTTCCTCTCTCAATATTCCATTGTACAAACCAAATTTGAGCCACATCTTTTAATTGGTGGGCTTCTAGTTCCGCCTTCTTTCTGAATCTACACCCATGATGGATAGCAACTTATACACCTCATCTATTAACTCTTGGGGATCTTTCTCCGCCTTGGACCCATGAAACTCCAGAGGGTTCATTCTTATGAAATCCCTCACCCTTGAGGCCAGAGTAGGTGCCTGAGGAGCTTGGGCCCCTTGGTTTAATTGGCGGGTCATTGCATGTGCCAACATAGTGATGGCATTCCGGAACTCAACTTGAGTGGCCCCTTCCCCTAGAGGGGCTTGGTGAGCCGGACCCCCTTAGGGTATGCGGCCCGTCTGAGGTCTTCCTCTCTGTAGCAGCATGATCTAAAAGAGAAAAACATTTGTTAAAGTAAAAATCTTATATTTACTTCTATAGAACGATATAAGACCATGAAGAGGTGAAACATTTCCTAAAACACCTCATAACCTCCCATTCATGGTTGTGGTGCGCTTCACAATCATGAATAAGACTCTATTAGATGTGGTGTGTTGGATTTCCAAGGATCATTAACAATGTAGTGCTCTGCTACTAAGTTTTTCACGACCCAAGACTAGGGCCTAGATATGACACGACGAATGGGGAACCCAAGGGGACCCCAAACAAGCGTCTTAGCATATCAATCAAAAATCCTTGGTCGCGGAAGCAACATAAGCATTTCAAGATATAAAAAAAAAGGGAAGTGGGACTATGGGAAGTCTTACTACTCATAAAAGCAATAAAGGAGTCAAACTAATAGTATAAAGACATCATAGAATCCAACAGTACCTCTATCATTGAATGGTGTGGATAAGATACTTTTCGGGCTCACCCACATAATAACAAGTGTTTCACATAAAGAAGTCCCAAAATAGCAAAAGTAATGTAGATGGTGTCCTCGGATTGAGGACTCACCAATGCTTCTCTCAGAAGTACCGAACTAGCCACGTGGAGGATAATCAAAAGGAGCTGCAGTCCCCACATGGTAATATCATGTAGGCAGAGAGTATGCGTTAGCACGTTTGAATGTACTATGTATGTGGGATGCAATGCAACAATTCATAATCCAATATAGTCAAAATGTATAATCATAGGCAACGGATAAATATAATCTCAATATGGCACGCATGATTAATGCTCGAAGTAAAACATGCTTGTAAAACATTTAACTTGCATAATACGTAATACATGTATAGGAAGGGATCTTAACCAACATAGTCCAAGCGAACTACTACTTGGAATTTGAGGCATGACACCCCCTCAACAAGGTGACCGAGGCATGACAAGTCCTCGACAAGGTGGCCAAGGTGCTAAAGGCATGACACCCTTGACAAGGTGCTAGCGGCATGACACCCCCTCGACAAGGTGTAGCCTACTTACCAAGGCAAGTCAAACATGATAACATGAGAGGAGATCATAATTATACATGAACTTTTGCAGATTTCATCAAGGCCAAGGGTTGAGGCTAAGAAGGCTCGTTTTGAAGGTAGATTCCAAAATCCTAAGAGTGGCTGGTTTCATCATGGCCAAGGGTCTTCCAATGCTCCTATTATAAGGTTTGCTAATGACAATCCAAGGGTCCAAGGTGGTGGTGTGGTCCCTAATGCTATGTTCCCGAAATATGGTAGAGGCCATAATGGCCCATGCTTGAAGGATAATACTACTTGTTATAATCGTAACAAGGGTAGAGATGGTTATCCACAAGGATAAGGTGCATATAAGGTCCTAGGGGAAGAGGAAGCCAACAAGGTGGTGCCCCAAGGAACAATCGATTCTATGATCTTCTAGGGAGACAAGGCGTAGATGACGTGCCCGGTGTCTTCACCGGTATGTTAAAAGGATTTGATTTTGATGTGTGTACATTGATAGACCCGAGTGCCACTCTTTTTTTTTATACTCCATTTGTTGCCAAAAGGTTTCATGTTAAACCTAAATTATTATGTGGGCCATATGAGGTGTCTACTCTCGTTGGTGCATCTATTGTTGCTAAAAGGGTCTATAGAAATTGTCCCATTTTCATTTTGCATAAAATGTTGCGTTCTGATTTTGTTGAGTTGGATACGGTGGATTTTGATGTCATTGTTGGGATGGGTTGGTTGCATGCATATTATGCCTCTATTTATTGCAGAACCTATAGTGTCAAATTCTACTTCCCTAGTGAATCCTTCCTACCTGGGAGAATCATGATGTGGTGGTGAAGGGTTGATTCATTTCTTATATTAAAGCAAAAAAGTTGATTTCTAAGGGGTGTCTCTATCATCTTGTGAGGGATAGGGATGCTGAGTCCAAAGTCCTTCCTATAGAGTCGGTTTTAGTGGTTGATAAATTCCTTGATGTCTTCCCTAGTGAACTTCCCGGTGTTCCTCCCGAAAAGGAAATAGGATTTGGCATAGACGTCCTTCGTGATACTCGACCATTTCTATTCCCCCTTACCGTATGGTCCTGGCGGAGTTGAAGGAGCAATTGAGGGATTTGTTGGAGAAGGGTTTTATAAGGCCTAGTCAAACACCTTGGAGTGCACCGGTGTTGTTTGTGAAGAAGAAGGATGATACTCTTAGAATGTGCGTAGAATACCGACAACTTAATAGGGTCACATTAAAGAATAAATACCCTCTACAAAGGATTGATGACATTTTAAACCAACTTCAAGGGGCTAGTCACTTCTCTAAGATTGATCTTCGGTCCGGACATCACCAAGTAAAAGTGAGGGAGTGTGACAATCCTAAGATGGCCTTCTGGACGAGGTATGGGCACTATGAGTTTGTGGTTATGTCTTTTGGGTTGACTAATGCACCGGCTATCTTTATGAATCTTATGAATAGGGTCTTCAAACCCTACCTTTATTTATTTGTGATGGTATTTATTGATGATATCTTGATCTATTCCCATAGTGAGGAGGATCATATTAATCTCTTGAGGATGGTGTTGAAAATCTTGAGGGAGGAGAAGTTGTATGCCTTGTATGAAAAATGTTAGTTTTGGTTGAAAGAGGTTGCCTTTCTAATGTCATATGGTGTCGGGTGATGGTATTAAGGTGGATCCTAATAAGATGAAGTTAAGTACAAATTGGCCTATACCTTTGACTCCACCAGATATTAGAAGTTTCTTGGGTTTGGTGGGTTACTATCAGAGGTTTGTTAGTGGTTTCTCTTCTATTTCTTCTCCTATGACTAAGTTGACCCAAAAGAAGGCAAAATTTGTGTGGACCGATGAGTGTGAAATGAGATTCCAAACTTTGAAAGATAAGCTTTCCTCCACTCCTATCTTGTCTCTAACGGAAGGGTTGGAAGGGTTTGTTGTGTATTGTGATGCCTCAAGAATTGATTTGGGTTGTATTTTGATTCATAATGATATGATGATATCTTATGCCTCTAGACAACTTAAGGTGCATGAAAATAATCATCCTACCCATGATATTGAATTGGCTTCCATGGTATTTTGTTTGAAGATTTGGTGTCACTACTTTTATATGGTCGATGTTGATGTGTTTACCATCATAAGAGTCTCCAATATGTGTTCAACCAAAAAGATCTCTACTTGAGACAAAGAAGATGGTTGGAGCTCCTTAAAGATTATGATATGAGAGTGCATTATCACCCCAATAAGGCTAATGTTGTGGCTGATGCTCTAAGTAGGGTGTCTATTGGTAGCCTAGCTTATGTTGATGATGGGGGCAAGGAGGTGGCTAAAAAGGTTCATCGGTTGGCTAGATTTGGGATTAGGTTGGAAGAGGTTGATAGTGGTGAGGTTGTGGTTGTTGATGGTTCTAAGTCTTCATTAGTTGAAGAAGTGAAAGCAACGAAGATCTTGACCCTGCCTTGTAAGAGCTGAAGGCCTTGGTGAGAGATGGTAAGGTAGAGGTTTTCTTTCAAGTGGGAGATGATGCCCTTAGGTACCAAGGTAGATTATGTGTGCCTAGTGTTGATGACTTGAGAAAGAAGATTTTAGATGAGGCTCATAATTCTTCCTATTCTATTCACCCTAACTTTACAAAGATGTATAGAGATTTGAGGGAAGTGTTTTGGTGGGGCGGCATGAAGTGAGATATTGCTAAGTTTTTGTCCAGTTGTCATAATTGCCAACAAGTTAAAGTCAAGCATCAAAGGCGGGTGGACTAGCCAAAGATATAGAAATTTCCAATTGGAAGTGGAAGGAAATCAACATGGATTTTGTGATTGGGTTTCCTAAGACTAGAAAGCATTTTGATTCTATCTGGGTCGTGGTTGATAGAATGACACAGGCGGCTCATTTTCTACTGATTAAGACTACATATGGTGCCGAAGATTATGCTAGATTATACATTCATGATTTATTTAGATTGCATGGGGTGCCTTTTTCTATCTTTTCAGATCGTGGTGATTAATTCACTTCTCACTTTTGGAGGTCCTTCGTAGGAGGTCTTGGTACCAAGGTAAAGCTCAGTACGTCTTTGCACCCTCATGGCGAAGCCGAAATAACTATCCAAACTCATGAGGATATGCTTAGAGCTTGTGTTTTGGAGTTTAAGGATAGTTGGGATGAATATCTTCTACTCATTAGGTTTACTTACACAAAAATAACTATCATTCAAACATTTGTATGGATCCTTTTGAGGCTCTCTATGGTAGACGATGTAGGTCCCTGGTGGGATAGTTTAATGTAGGAGAGATGGCTTTGTTAGGTTCGAATTTGGCTATGGAGGCCGTGGAGAAGTTGAGGTTGATAAGGGAGACATTGGAAACAGCCCAAAGTAGGAGAAAGTCCTATGCCGATGTGAGGAGAAGGGATCTTGAATGCAATGTTGATGATTGGGTCTATTTGAACATCTCACCCATGAAGGGTGTGGTTCGTTTTGGGAAAAAGGGTACATTGAGCCCAGGATTTATGGGTCCTTATATAGTGTTGAGGAGGATTGCTAAGGTGGCCTAATGAGTTGGAGTTTCCTAATGATATGAATATGGTTCATCCGTTCTTTCATATGTGTATGTTGAGAAAGTGTGTGGGTGACCCAAGTGCTATTATGCCTTTAGATGTTTTGCGTGTTGTTGAAGATAACTTGACTTATAAGGATGTTCTGGTAGAAAATTTTGTAAGACAAGTGAAGAGGTTTACGAATAAGGATGTAACTTCCTTTAAGGTCCTTTAGAGAAACCAACAAATGAAAGTGCGACATGGGAAGCTGAGGTGGACATGCAAAAATCATATCCCTATCTCTTTGATTCTACTTAAGCCTAAGGTACTAATCTAAGTTCCCTATATTGTTTCAACTCTTTTTCAGCCCTTATCTCATTTGCATGCATTCATCATTACTTTTGCAAGTTTATAGTGATTTTTGAAACTTATGTTGAGATTTTTAAAATGATGCTTAAATGAATTGTTGCATTCATATGTTGGGCTGAAATCATCTTGATTACCTCTCTTATATATGTTTCTTTGATATTCTGGGAAGAATGTTCCCAAGGGGGAGATATTGAAACGCCCCAAAAAGTACTCGATAATGTGCCTCAGAAATGTCCATAATCATATTTTTCATATATCTCAAAATCCGTGCGTGATATCGAAAATCCAACTTCATGTTCTTGATCAGGGGAAAAAATTGAGTGGGCAATGGGTATAAACCCTTTTTTTGAGCAACTGTAGCGAAACTTTATTTTTAAAAAATTTTAATTTCCAGAACCAGAGCGTGTTGGTTCAGCGATACGGAGCCGTCACTGAGTAGTGTATTTTGTTGCCTGTTTTTCTACTGTGGTCCTAGCTGTTAGGGTCTAGGGCTAAGCCTTTCTATGCATAAAAACACCTATACTTAGCCATTTTTTAAAACCTTATCATTCAATACATTCCCCAAACCCTCTCTAACACTTAGCCAAATATTTCACCCAAATTCAAGTGTCCCAAATCATTCAGGATCTCAAGAAATTCATTGTAGCTTCAAGTTCTCATTCAAATCTTCATCAAAGAAATATCCAAAGTCGAGGTAAGTGGGTTTCAACCATTGGGTCCTTTCACCCATGGTGCCCAACCTTCCTTTTTAAGTAAATTGCATGTTTTTAAGTTGATTTACTTATTCGTATTACTCATTATGAACTTTATTATAAATTATAATAGGGTTTCATAAAATGTGATTATTTAAACATGTTTTGAGCTACAAATCTATGATCTATTATGATATTTTATGAGGGGTTTCAATATGTCTTGCCAAGTGTTACCAAATGTTGGTAGGTTGATTTACATTAAGTTTTCTCACATCTTTTCACTCTTGAATTGCATGATTTTGAACTATCATTGTACACTTGCCAAGTGTTTGATAAAATATCTTGACAAGGATTCTTGAGCTACTGATGATCCATTGCATGAGTTATGAATCAAGTGACTATATGGTGATTAAGGGATAATTGTATGCATGCATTGAATTCATGAAAAGTACCTATAGTGTTGCAAGTTGACCACACCTTGTTGAGGGGATGACATGCCTCAACCACTTTGATGGAGGGTGCTATGCCCATCTACCATGTTGAGGGGTATATACCTTGAACACTATGATAGGGGGTGACTGTTGCTTGTCCTAAAAGCGACGACTCAACGTACGTAGATAATGAGAAATATATAGTAGTTATACCAATGGCATATACATCTTTCAGTCTAATCCAGGTACCCAATTATCATCTTCAAATCCAGATTGCAAAGTTTTTGAGCATAACAAAACGTGATGATGGATCTGGCAACCCAATTATGATAAGCTAAGGAGCATCAACCATACATAATCACTGGTGCAGCCATATACTAATCAAGTAGGGCAAATGCCCTCACAGAAAAAAAGTCCCTTTTACTCACTCAAGAAGCATTTAGAATTCAAGGACTGAGGAAACATTCTTACTCTCATAATTGAAATCCATGCACATTGACTAACACCATAGGCTTGCCTCTATACTCATGTTCTGGCTTGGTGATAAAGTGGATTTGGATCACTTTAGGACTTATATGCTTGTAACCTAGGTTTAGGGGGCTTTGGTATGGTATTTTAGGCAAGTAGTGACTAAAAGCTATCCTTGAACCATGGTTACCAACACTTTTTGCTTTCGTAACCCAACCCTTTTCATCAAATCCACCCTTATTCTCCTGTTTCAAACTTTTTCTTGAGTGTTTCTTTCTATTTTCAGTTGTACCTTGTTTCTGAACTCAATTCTTGCTAAATTTTCTTAACTCAATGCGCTTTTCTTTTCTTTTTCTTCACACGGCTCGTGATTTTATATTTCTTTCTTTATTTCCCAACTAACCAACTCATTGTTTTTACTTTACAACAATAAGGGTCATCCTCAACTTAGGCTTTTAGCCTTAGGTGAAGTACACAATATCCATTCCTCAAACCAGGGCCACAATTTGTAGCCACCCTCAACTTAGGCTTTTAACCTCAATTAAGGTTCGAAAGTTCAAGGATAGACCAGGGACAATATCAAGGTATTTCAGCAAACAAGGTTAAGCTAGCAAGGAGTCAAGAAAGAATGAGTACATGAGAAGCTTAAAAATTTGGAACAAGGGATTCACTCACTCATTTGGTAGGTCATTTAGGCTAAAAGTGGGTTCACTCAAAGAACAAAGGCCTAAGATCTTTTCCAAATCAACCACATCATCAAACTAATTTCAAAGTAAAAAAGGCAAGTTCTGGGTCTATACAAGATGCATGAATGTAGCAAAAAAAGCTCACAACACACACGACATTGCATCCACTATCAAGTATCAACCCACAAGTCATACTTCAAGCCTCAACTTACCTTTACATTATCAGAATAAACATCACCAGATTATCAAAATGCATGAGTACATCACTAATCACAATCTCAAAAATTCTGAGACATAGCCAATTTTTCAAATTAATCAAAAACCATTTCAAGACTAGACATATGCCAACAGATAACACTACTATGAATTTACACATTAAATACACCACCTAAACATGCTAGTTCAACAGAAAAGTAAACGTCCACAAGGAAAAAGAATCACAATAAGAAAACCTTGGGATAAAAAATAGGGAGCGTTATGGACTCGAGGTTACTCAGAATTCACCTTAATCCATAACTTCTCACACCTCACCAAAGTAGGATACTTTTTCCTCAAAGTAAAGACAAGAACGAAAACAAAATATAATAACATAGAAATATATATATAAACATACATTAAGAATAAAAAATTAACATCCAAAATATAAGTAAAAATAACATCCATCATAAAAATACTTAAAAAAATCCAACAACCAAGATAATAAAAAGATTTTCTAACAATAGAACAAAGTATCCATAATGACAAAATAAGAACTGGGGTCAAAAGAAGTCAAACATCATGGTGCATTAAGCACCGATGTCTGCCTTGTCAGTAGGGTCTTGGGTCACTATCTCCTCCTTAATAATCTGGGTCGCAGTTGTACATGAACTACCCTTTCCATGTGAATGTTGCTGCTCCCTATCTTTTTGTATGGCCGCCAACAGGATCGACTTCTGCACTACCTCCACTGGTATCGACTCCTCCACTGGGGCTGCTGGGTCATCAGGTCAAGGCCTCTTCTGGCACATCTCTAGATTATCTATCTCAAGGGGCCTCTTCCTATGAATATTGAAACGACCCCAAAGAGTGCTCCAAAACGTGCCTTGGAAGTGCCCAGAATCTTGTTTTTCATATATCTAAAAATCCATTTGGAATTTCAAAAATTCGACTTCATATTCTTTTTCAGAGTATCCAATGTGGGTGACAAGGGTCTAAACTCGATTTTGAAGCAAAGGAATTGAATTATGAAATTTCGCTAGGTGCAATTTCCAGAGAGCATCTGCGACCTTTCCGGTACACGGAGAGGTGTTATTTTTGCACTGTCTTTTCCTAGTTCACCCAGAATTTTCTAAGTGTTGGACCTAAGTTTTTCTAAATGAATTTTCACCTATACTTAGACATATTTCACCTTAATATCACCCAAAAACATTCCCTAATATTTCCCCAAACACTTAGACTCATTTCTAATCCTAAAGTCAAGTCCCAAACGCAACGCCAATCTGAAGGATTTCTTCAAGGATCTCACCCAAGCTTCAAATCTCTATCAAAGTCTTCTTCAAGAACTTCACAAAAGCAAAGGTATGCGGTGTTGAGCCATTGGGACCTTCCACCCATGGTGCCTAAATTATCTTTTACTTAATATTGCATGATTTAAAGTGATTTTACATATGGGTCTTGAATATTGAGAAATTTATTGCACAGTGATTTTAATTTATGAAAGTATGGTGGTTTTAGTATGTTTTGAGCTTCAAATCTTGGATCTAATGTGGGATTTGATGAGGGATTTTGATATGAATGTCTTGGGGGTGTAGTAAGGTATTTAATAAAAGCTTTACCACTGATTTTTCTACATAATTTCATTTCTAAATTGCATGCTCCTTTACCCCTATTGCACGCCCCCAAGGTGTTTGATAAAATGTCCGGTTATGGTTTCTTGAGGAATTGAAGATCTAAAGCATGAGATATGATCTGAATGATGTTATGATGATGAAATGAGCTTATTTATATGTTTATTCCTACATGAGATATTGCATTAGAGCCTATGGTGAATTCTATGTAAAGTGTCGCATAGACCATGCCCGATTCGGGGGAAAAAGAGCCCGGATAACCATGCAAGGGGTTTATACTTCGTCACTATAGATGTTTGGGGTGTGACCATTATCAAACATGCAAGTGATTTATACCTCATAACCATGGATGGCGGGGTGCGACCACCATCAAACATGCGAGGGGTTTATACTTCGTCACCATGGATGGTGGGGTGCGACCACCATCAACCATCAAGGGGATTATACCTTGGATAGCTTGCTTGGTCTTATTCTTCACATATGATATTCTCTATGAGCATGATGTACTTAAGAATGATTTACTTATGCATTGACCATACATGCCATCTTACTATAATATGCTTATTGTCTATCGTTTTGCATTTTGGATTATGATGCCCATTTTTTGCTACGTTGCATCCCTCATACTTAGTACATTCAAATTTACTAATGCATACTCTTGCCTACATGATATTACTATGTAGGAACCGGTGCCCCAGTTGATCATCCTCCTCCTTCACGTGGATCGGCGGTGCTATGCCAAGCTTGTTGGTGAGTCCTCCATTTCTGGGACTTTGATTTATGTCTTTTTTTTTGTTATCTATGTATTCAGATGCTATCTTGTGTTATCTTTGACTATGTGGTAAGCCGGTTACTTTGTCTTGGCCCCCGCACTTTTTAAGTTTTAAAGGTGTATGTTGGACAAGGTGTGTACTGTGTATGAGATTGACTCTTGACTTTTGACTTTGATGTTGACGCATGTTTTTCCCTTACTCCCGGTGCCCTTAATTTTATTTGTAAATGTCTTTGTATGCTTCCGCAACCACGAATGTGTGAAGATTTGCGAAGAGGCTTGTTTAGGGTCCCTTCGGGTTCCCCATTCGAAGTATCACACCTAGGCCCTAGGCTTGGGTCGTGACAAACTTTGTATCAGAGCACTAGGTTGATAGAACCTCAGAGTCCAACACACTATACTGATCAGTGTCCTATTCATGGTTATGAAGCGCGACATGACTATGAATAGGCGTTTTAGGAAATGCTTCCCTTCTTCATGTCCTAAGTCGTGCTATAGGGTTATGATAAGTATTTCCCCCCTAATGATTGTTCTTTGCTATGCTAGATCATGTCGAATACAAGAGGAAGATGGGCCCAAACTCCTGAGGAGCAACCTACCAATGGTGAGCTTCGGGATGCTCTTACTATGCTTGCCTAAGTGGTGGTCAATCAAGTCCAACAAGAGGCTCAAGCCCCTCATGCTACTACCCTTGGAGCTAGGATAAAGGATTTCATGAGGATGAATCCTCTGGTTTTTGATGGGTCAAAGGTGGATGAAGATCCATAAGAGCTTATTGACAAAATCCATAAAATCTACAAAATTTTGTCTGTTATGTGTGTGGGGACAAATGACAAGGCGGATTTGGCAGCATACCAACTCAAGGGGGGTCCCAAATTTGGTTTGATCAATGGAAAGGTGAGAAAGGTAATGACTATGTGGTCCTTTGGGAGGAATTCAAGTTAGCGTTCTTTAATCGGTTCTTCCTTCTAGAGCTTAGGGAAGAAACATTGATTGGGTTTATGAACTTAAAACAAGGTAGTTTGAGTGTGAGGGAATATGCCCTCAAATTCAATCAACTCTCAAAGTATACTCCTCACTTGGTGGCCGATTCTAGGTCAAGGATGAAAAAGTTTGTTATGGGGGTCTCCGATTTGATAAGTGAAGAGTGTCAGTCCGCAATGCATATTATTGACATGGACTTATCTCGATTGATGACATATGCTGAGCAAATGAAAGAGGAGAAGTTGAGAAAGAAGAGGGGCCTGAGGCCAAGAGGGACCAATTTCAAGGCAAGTCTCCTAAGGGTGTAAGATTTCCTCAAGGCCAACGGCCTCCTTATACTACTAATAAGAGGTTTGCAAATGAATTTTATAGGCTTCAAGGTAATATTTGGATGGCTCCTAATTATGTGTCCTAGATGTGGAGGGAGTTATAAGGGCCCATGCTTGAAGGGTTCTAATGCATGCTTTAAATGTGGGGAGCTTGGCCACAAGAAAGTAGATTGTCCAAGAAATCGTGGCAAGGTTTGGGGTGAAATTGCGGTTCCATTGGGTAGAGATGATCCTCAGGATGGTGCCCGAAGGCACAATCACTTTTATGATCTACATAGGAGGCAAGGGGTTAGTGAGGTCCCCGATGTTATTACTGGTACGTTGAAAATTTTTGATCTTGATGTATATGCTTTGGTTGATCCGGTGCCACCCATTCCTTTGTTAGCTACTTTGTTGCTAAAAAGTTCCATGTCAAATCAGAGTTGTTGCATGAGTCATATGAAGTGTCTAATCCTATTGATATATCTATTGTTACTAGGAGGTTGTATAGGAATTGTCCAGTTTGGATATTGCCTAAAATCCTACTTTGTGATCTTGTTGAATTAGCTATGGTTGATATTAATGTTATTCTTGGGATGGATTTGTTGCATGCATACTATGCTTCTTTTGATTGTACAACTTGTAGGGTCAAGTTTCAATTTCCAAATGAACCTGTCGTTGAGTGGGAAAGTCATGATGTGGTAGTAAGGGGTAGGTTCATCTCATCCATTAAAGCCTATAGGTTGATTTCTAAGGGGTGTTTGTATCATCTTTTGATGGTCAAAGATGTGGAGCCCAAAGTCCCTTCCATTAAGTCAGTTCAGGTTGTGAATTAGTTTCTTGATATCTTTCCAAATGATCTTGCCGGTGTCCCTCTCAAAAGGGAGATAGATTTCGATATAGATCTCCTTCCCGACACCCAACTTATCTCCATTTCCCCTTACCGTTTGGCCCCGATGGAGTTGAAAGAGTTAAAGAAGCAATTGAAGGATTTGTTAAAGAAGGGATTTATTAGACGTAGCCAATCCCCTTAGGGTGCACCAGTGTTGTTTATAAAGAAGAAAGATGGGTCACTTAGAATGTGTATTGACTATCGGCAACTTAATAGGGTCACTATAAATAATAGATATCCTTTTCCAATGATTGATGACTTGTTTGACCAATTGCAAGGGGGTAGTTTTTTCTCTAAGATTGATCTTCGGTTCGGGTACCATCAAGTAAGGGTGAGGGAGTGTGATATTTCCAAGACGGCCTTTCGGAGTAGATATGGTCATTATGAATTTATGGTGATGTCCTTTGGGTTGACTAATGCACCGACCATGTTCATAGACCTAATGAATAGAATTTTAAAGCCCTATCTTGATTCCTTCGTTGTGATCTTCTTTGATGATATTTTGATCTATTCACATAGTAGAGAAGAGCATATGGGTCATTTGAGGGTTGTGCTGCAAAGATTAAGGGAGGAAAGATTGTATGCTAAATATGATAAGTGTGAATTTTGGTTGAAGGAGGTTACATTCTTGGGTCATGTGGTGTCGGGGGATGACATAAAAGTGGATCCTAAGAAAACCGATGTGATTAGAAATTGGCCTAGACCATTGACCTAATCGGATATTAGGAGTTTCTTAGGTCTTGCGGGTTACTATAGAAGGTTTGTGAATGGGTTCTCCTCCATTTCTTCTCCAATGACAAAATTGACTAAAAAGAAGACGAAGTTTGTGTGGACCGATGAATGTGAGAAAAGCTTCCAGACATTGAAAGATAGACTTGTGTCCGCTCTTATATTTTCTCTACCGGATGGGCGTGAGGGTTTTGTTGTCTATTGTGATGCATCTTGAGTTGGTTTGGGTTGTGTATTAATGCAAAATGGTAAGGTCATAGCCTACACTTCTAGACAACTCAAAGGGCATGAAAAGAACTACCCTACCAATGATCTTGAATTGGCCACCGTGGTGTTTGCATTAAAGATTTGGTGTCATTATTTGTATGGGGTGCATGTTGATGCCTTCAGCGATTATAAAAAGCCTTCCATATATCTTCACTCAAAAATATTTTAACTTGAGACAAAGAAGGTGGCTAAAGCTCCTTAAGGACTATGACATGAGTGTGCATTACCATCCGGGTAAGGCAAATGTTGTGGCGGATGGTTTGAGTTGGGTGTCCATGGGTAGCCTAGCTCATGTGGATGGTGGTGAAAGGGAGATGGCTAGGGAGGCGCTCAGGTTGGCTAGATTGGGGGTAAGGTTGGAAGATACGGGTGATGGTGTTGTTGTGGTTGATGGTTCTAAATCTTCTTTGGTTGATGAGGTGATAGCAAAACAAGATCTAGACTCCTCCTTGATTGAATTGAAGGCCTTGGTGAAAAAGGGAAAAATAGAGGTTTTCTCCCAAGGGGGAGATGAGGCTCTTAGATACCAAGGTAGGTTGTGTGTGCCATGTGTTGATGGTTTGAGGGAGAAAATTCTTGATAAAGCCCATAATTCCTCTTATTATATCCACCTCGGTTCCACCAAAATGTATAGAGACTAGAGAGATGTATATTGGTGGGGAGGCATGAAGAGGGACATTGCCAAATTTGTTTCTAGTTGTCATAGTTTTCAACAAGTCAAAGCCGAACATCAAAGGCCGGGTGGCCTAACCCAAGACATAGAGATTCCTACTTGGAAGTGGGAGGTAGTTAATATGGATTTCATAGTTAGGTTGCCCAAGATTAGAAAAGATTTTGATTCCATATGGGTGGTGATTAATAGGGTGATAAATCAGCCCACTTTTTACCGGTTAAGACTACATATGGGGTTGAAGAATATGTAAGATTGTACATCGACAAGTTAGTGAGGCTGCATGGGGTTCCCTTATCCATTATATTGGATCGTGGTGCACAATTTACTTCAAACTTTTGGAGACCTTTTCAAAGGGATCTTGGTACCAAAGTTCACCTAAGTATGCCCTTCCACCCTCAAATAGATGGCCAAGCCATAAGGACAATTCAAACACTTGAATATATGCTTAGGGTGTGTATCTTGGAGCTTAAAGGTAGTTGGAATGACCATCTCCCATTTATTGAGTTTGCCTACAACAATAGCTATCACTCTAGCATCGGTATGGCTCCTTTTGAGGCTCTTTGTGGGAGACATAGATCACCGATGGGATGGTTTGAGGTTGGAGAGGTCACTTTTTTGGGCCGAATATGGTTTGGGATGCTCTTGAGAAGGTAAATATGATTAGGGAAAGGTAGGGTACAACCCAAAGTCGTCAAAAATCCTATGCCGATGTGAGAAGAAGAGACCTAGAATTCCAAGTTGGTGATTAGGTGTATTTGAAGGTTTCTACAATGAAAGGTATGGTTCATTTTGGTAAGAATGGGAAATTGAGTACTAGGTATGTTGGTCCTTATGAGGTGATAAAGAGGGTTGATAAGGTGGCTTATGAGTTGAGGTTGCCTAGTGAGATGAATTTGGTTCAACCGGTATTTCATGTCTCTATGTTGAGGAAATGTGTTGGTGATCCTAATGCCCTTGTGCCTCTTGATATTGTGGGTGTTATTGAGGACAACTTAACCTATGAGGAGGTTCCAATTCAGATCTTCGATAGGCAAGTAAAGAGATTGAGAAACAAAGAGGTAGCACCCATTAAGGTCCTTTGGAAGAACCAACAACTTGAAGGTGCTACTTGGGAGGCCAAAGCGAACATGCAAAAGCGGTACCCTTATCACTTACACTCCATTGAAGCCTAATGTACTAATTCTAAGTCCCCTATGTAACTTCAAGTCTTAAATTCTATCCCCTATGACATTCGTGTGCATTCATGTTTAAGTTGGCAATTTATGATGATTTCACACTTATGATGGGATTTTGAAAGAGATGTTTAAAATGTAATGTTGCATTCATGTTGGGGCTGATTTTTTCATGATTATTCTTATATTGTACATCTTTTCTACACTTGGGAATGAATGTTCCCAAGAGGGAGATATTGAAACGATCCTAAAAGTGCCCGAAAACGTGCCTCGGCAATGCCCAGAATCTTGTTTTCCATATATCTAAAAATCCATTTGGAATTTAAAAAATACGACTTCATATTCTTGTTCAGGGGGTCTAAATTAGAGTGCAAGGGTCTAAACTCAATTTTAAAACGAAGGGATCGAATTATGAAGTTTTGCTTGGTGCGATTTCCAGAGAGCATCTGCAACCTCTCTGCGTTATTTCTGCATTGTCTTTTCCTAGTTCGTCAAAATTTTCTAAGTGTTGGACCTAAGTTCTCCTAAACGTATTTTCACCTATACTTAGCCTTATTTCACCCTCATATCATCCAAAAACATCCCCAATATTTCCCCAAACACTTAGACTCATTTCTAACCCTAAATTCAAGTCCCAAACTCAAGGCCAATCTCAAGGATCTCTTCAAGGATCTCACCCAAACTTCAAATCTCCATTAAAGTCTTCTTCAAGAACTTCACAAAAGCTAAGGTATGTGGTGTTGAGCCACTGGGTCCTTCCACCAATGGTGGCAACCCTATTTTACTTAATATTGTATGATTTAAAGTGATTTTATAGGTGGGTCTTGAATATTGAGAAATTTACTACACAGTGATTTTAGTTTATAAAATTATGGTGATTTTAGCATGTTTGGAACTTCAAATCTTAGATCTAATGTTGGATTTGATGAGGGGTTTTAATATGAATGTCTTGTGGCTGTTGCAAGGTGTTGATTAAAGGCTTTAGCACTAATTTTCCTCCATGATTTCATCTCTAAATTGAATGCTCTTTTACCCTCATTACACGCCCCCAAGGTGTTTGATAAAATGCCCGGTTATGGTTTCTTGAGGAGTTGAAGGTCGAAAGCATGAGATATATTATGAATGATGTTATGATGATGAAATGAGCTTATGTACGTGTTTATTCCTGCATGAGATATTACATTAGAGCCTATTATGACTCCTATATAAAGTGTTGCATAGACCATGCCCGATCCGGGGGGAAAAGCGCTCGGGTAACTAAGCGAAGGGTTTATACTTCATCACTATGGATGTTTGGAGTGTGATCATCATCAACAATGCGAGGGGTTTATACCTCATCACCATGGATGGCATGGTGCAATGAACATCTACCATGCAAGGGGTTTATACTTTATCACCATGAATGGCGGGGTGCAACCACCATCAACCAGCAAGGGGTTTATACCTTGGATAGCTTGCTTAGTCTCATTCTTCATATATGATATTCTATATGAGCATGATTTACTTATGCATAAGTTACATATGTATTGATCATACATGCCATCTTGCTATAATATGCTTATTGTCTATCATTTTGCATTTTGGTTTATGATGCCTATCTCTTGCTACATTGCATCCCATATACTTAGTACATTCAAACTTACTAATGTATACTCTTACCTACATGATATCACCATGTAGGAACCGATGCCCGAGTTAAGCATCCTCCTCCTCCACGTGGCTAGGTGGTGCTATTCCTAGCTTGATGGTGAGTCCTCTATTTTTGGGGACTTTGGTTTATGTCTTTTCTCTATTATCTATGTATTGAGACACAATCTTGTGTTATCCTTGACTACGAGGGTGAGCCTGATTACTTTATCTTGGTCCCTGCTATTTCTAAGTTTTAGAGGTGTATGTTGGACAAGGTGTGTACTATGTATAAGCTTGACTCTTGACTTTTGACTTCAATGTTGATGCAAGTTTTCCCCTTATTCCTGTTGCCCTTACTTTTATTTATATATGTCTTTGTACGCTTTCGCAACCAAAGATGTGTGACAATATGCTAAGAGGCGTGTTTGGGGTCTCTTTGGGTTCCCCATTCACCGTGTCACGTCTAGGTCCTAGGCTTAGGTCGTGACAAGTATGTGGGCACTCAGCTAGCTAGTCAAATACCTCGTCACCCACTAGTACTACCTATGGGACTACTATAGGAGCCGCTAACTACTGTAATAGGTTAGCCTTAAACTTTGCAAACTCCTCGGCCAGTATGCTTGTGTCAGTAGGCCTAGTGCCCTCAAGTCTCTGCTGTACTCTTGCCTCAAATACATCAACTAAGGCATCCACCGCTCTAACTCTCTCATCTACCAATGCATGGGTGAATGCATTCATCCTCTCCTCTGAGTCCCTCACGATATAGTTGACCCAAGGTCTGAATTATGCTGCAAAAGCATGTAGCCTGGACGCCGCCGTAGCCACCCTGCGTAAGAATGTCTTAAAAGCAACAACTGTGATAATAGAATCAATTAGTAATGTAGATACTGCTTGTGCTAGAGTCCTGGAGGATGGCGTAGACTCAATCTCAACAGTTGGCGTAGGCTCTATGGCAGCTGGAGTATTATCGGTGGTAGCTGGAGTCAAATCCTGAGTCTGAGGCTCTACTGGGAATGGATCTAGGGTAGCTGAAGGAGCTGCACGAGGTAGGGCCACCGAGTTCTCATCATCCTTTATCAAGTGGGGATCCATAGAGCATGTGGCCTCGATATGCTGGTCCTAGTGGGGGTATATAGGAACACCTGCTGCACTACACAATCTGTGGATCAAAATAGGGAATGGCGGTGAGATGTTTGCCTAGACGGCTTGACTCATGGATCTACTCAGAGATAATCAGGCCTAATCTATCCTATAACCAGCTAGAATGCTGGCCAATGACATAGCCTGCTCTAAGGTGATCACATTATCTATGAAACCAGGATGGATATGCCAAAGGATAATAGACCACCAAAACTTGGCTCGAAAAGATTGGTGGGCTTTCACTATAGGATCTAGGTGGTTTGTAACCCACGTCGGCTCGGAACCCTCCTCACAAATCTAATTGGAAATCCATTGTAGAAGCTATTACCTGGCCCCAATGTCCTCCCAAGTCACCACTCTCCTCATCTTGTCAATGCATCCATTATACTCTATGGTACATTGAGGCACTCTATAAGTGGGCCCAAACTGGATCCGTCGAATAGTCTCCTCCGAAATAGGAGCTCTATGACCTCAGACTGGCACCACCCATAACCTTGGCTGCTCAATCAGCTTCCTATTCTTTGGTAACTCTCGGTGGAGTGTAGCACGATAGGCTGCATAAAATGCACGAACCATGTAAGGGTCGTACTTACCCAGCTACTGTGTAGTCCATTGTAGTCTGTGTCTCTCTATCTCCTCATCTAATCTGGGAACCTTATATAACCTTGAGTCGTTTAGTCTAGACTCTTCATGAAATTCACACACCAGTTTGTGCTATCCCTTGGGCTCTAACCCTTGGTCATATATCTCCTTCATCCCAGGGACACACCATCTGCGATCGGCTGGGGGCTGTGATTGAAGTTCTTCTTGTTGGGTCCAAGAGGTGTTCTCAGATTCCGACTCTGACCCTAAGTGTGTGGGGGTCATTTTTGGTAGGCTGCTTTTAGACCCGTCTCTGTTTCCCTAATTTTTCTCCTCTTTAGACTGGGAGGAACTGTTGGCTTCCATGGAAGTCTGCACTGTATGCGCACGGGTCTGAGGTATATTAGCTTCAGGGTCTTTTCTAACCTTGTGAACTTCTAGGGACCCCTCAGATCTCTCGGCCTCAGAAAATTCGTCTACCAACCTCCGTTGAAATGTTTGGATTGCTTGTTTGTCCTTTAAAGGCATTGTATCTGCAAAAACAACCATATGACCCATGTGAGCATCAAGATGCTTGATCAAACGAGTAACATAACAGAGAATAAGAAACATAAAAACTTAAAAATAGAAGCAAAACAAAATAGAAGAAAGATCACTGATGCAGTTGTAGGTCTGTAGATACGAGGTGCAGTTATGACTCGTAGGGGGACCTACGAGTCGTAGTCTGGCCTCGAATCTCTTTCTAGATACCATTTTTATGATTTAGTAAGGCTTACGAGACCCTTATTACGTGTCGTAGAAGGTACTATGAGTTTTATGTGGTCTCGGATGAGAAACAAAATGGATCAATAGGTGACCGGTGC
>JAABOM020095503.1:0-27632 GCA_011800125.2 Solanum clarkiae
CAGAGACAGAGGTTGTACCTCCTACGGTTGAAGAGAAAGAATATAGAACTGTTAAATTAAAATCAGAGCCAGAGGCTATGTACTTCTCAACCTAGTGATTGGGCGACACCATCACAAACATTGATGGGGGTTTGTACTCATCAATCTAGGGAAGGGTTTGTACTTCTCCACCTTGGTGATGGGGCGGCATTATCACCAACCTAGTAAGGGTTTAGTACTTTACCACCTAAGTGATGGGGTGGCATCATCAGTAACCTACCAAAGGGTTGTACTCTGGAAATCTAGCTTGGTCTCTTCAACACATATTATATCCTATATGATCATGAGTTACTTAAGCATGTTTTACTTATGCATTGATCATACATGTCATATTGTTATATTATGCCCATTGGCTATTGTTATGCATTTTGATTATAATGCCTAATTCTTGTTGCATTGCATCATACATACTTAGTACATTAAAATGTACTAATGCATACTCTATGCATACACGATGTCACCATGTAGGAACCGGTTCCCAAGTTGTAATCCTCCTCCACCACATGGCTTATTCAATACTACTTAAGCTAATTGGTGAGTTCTCTATTTCGGGGACCTTAGTCTATGTTGCCCCTATGAAGTATTGAGACATTCTTCTTTATTGTCTATTTTGACTATGAGGGTGAGTCTGGTTACTTTATCTTGGCCCTCGCTCTTATCTATTTATTAAATATATTTGTTGGACACATTATGTATCTGTGCTAAGAGCCTTAACTCTATTATTCTTGATGTCTATGGTATGAAAATGTCTTCCCTTATCCTGGTTGTCCCACTTTATTATCTCTTGATGCATGATTTATTGCTTCCGTGACCAAAGATATGTAATGATGTTCTAAGAGGCTTGCTTAGGGTCCTTTCAGGTTCCCTTTATGCCATTTCACGCCTAGACCCTAGGTTTGGGTCATGACACTTCTTGAACCCTTTGATGTTTCGACTCCTGTGGGTGAGTCTATTCGGGCTAATAGAGTCTATAGAGCTTATGTAGTGTCCATCCCTTATAAAGATACTATCATTGATCTGATTAAGCTAGATATGGCTGATTTTGATTTGATCCTTGGAATTGATTGGCTGCATTCCTGTTTTGCCTCCGTTGATTATAGAGCCTGAACCGTTAAGTTCTAATTTTTGAATGAACTGATTTTAGAGTGGAAGGGTGATTCCGTAGCTCCTAGAGGAAAGTTTATTTCCTATATTAAAGCCAGAAAGATGATTGCTAAGGGTTGTATCTACTACCTTGTGAGAGTTAAATCTGATGATGTTGAGCCATCTACTTTTGAGCAGCCCCGATTGTGAATGAGTTTCTAGAAGTGTTTCTCGAGGATCTCCCGGAGTCCCTTCGGATAGGGAGATTGACTTTGGGATTGATGTTCTTCCCGATTTCCAGCCTTTCTCAATATCACCTTATAGGATAGTTGGCGTTGAGTTGAAAGAATTGAAAGAACAGTTGAAAGATCTGTTAAAGAAGGGCTTCATAAGTTGATTTGCTGTCAAAATACAGAACATTCGATGTCTAAAACAAGCAATTTTGTGAGGTCTTAATGCGACTTTTTATAGTTTTTATGTATTTTTGTGTTGTTATTGTATAAAAGGTAGGTTGGCATGATTTTGTGAAAAAATTGCAGATTTTGCTGAAACCCAGGACAAACAAGCTCACCTATGACTCATAGTTTATGAGTCATAGGGTAATCTCATGGTAAGAAATAGAGACCAAAACAAAAATATACTAAGTGGAGGTCAGCCCTACGAGGCCATCCTACAAGTTGTAGGTCTTGATACAATTTGTATAGGTGGACTCGTAGAAAGAAACAGAGAGCCAAAACTTTGGACCAAAAATTGGAGGCCTAGACTACGGAGGAGAATACGAGTCATCGTCTAAGAAACAACTCGTACTAGTGGGTCATACTAGCTGAGTCCAAAATGTCAAGAACCTGCTATGAGACCCTCGATTTTGACTCTGAGGACACCCTACGAGTCGTACCTGTGAGGCATACCAGCTGCCAACTATCTTTTCTATGTACTTTTAGGGTTATTTTGTAAATACTATAAATACTTTAAGTTAGGCTTGTAAAATGAAGAGGAGATTCCAGATATTGAATATCATCTTTGAATATACTCTCAAGAATATTTTGGGGTTTCAGCTTAGATTTTTATTTTCTCTTGGAAAACCCACTTTTGGGGAGTGCAAATCCCATATTGTATTCATTCTCAATATATCAAGCTTGTAGTTTGTAACTTGTGGTGTTATCACTCTTCATTGCATTGGGTAAAACTCTCAACTATGTCTTGTCTTTGCATTTTTGTTAGTTTTGCTTTAGCCATGAGTAGCTAAGCACCTACAACTTAGGGTTGTGGGAACCATGGATAGTTGACTTGAGATGACTTAGATTTATTGCATTTCTATGATTGGGGTTTTGCATGTATTGTTTATTCCCCTTCATTTTGATTGTTGTTTGGTGGTGGCCAACACCAAACTCCACCTACTATCACGATCCCGACCAAGGTAGTGATGAATAGGAAAAGGGAAGTGGATGACAAGATTCGATTGATGTGTTCTCGTCTAATCAACCAAACCTGATCAAGGGAAGGTCGATCGGGACAATAGGTAACAGACCAACCGCCATGGTGAAATTCGACCTTCAACTTAACAAGAGGGCTGGAAGAACCTAAGTTATCGTCCTGCATGCGAATTTTCAATTGTAGTTATATTGTCTAGGGTAATTGAGTTAGCGAACCATGGGGAACACAATTCCCAAGTTGTCCCCAAAATTGAGTGTTTTCTTGCGTCGTAGTATAGCATTTATTTTTTCTTTTGTTCTTGAATCATAAACCCCCTCCCCATTTAGAGATTCTAGTTATAGATACTCAAAATGATTGATAATGAATTCTTGTAGTCAAATCCTATATTCCCTGCATGCGACCGCTTTCTTATTGGAGCGTGAACATCATCAAAAATTATGGCGCCATTGCCAGGGAATACAACTAGGTTTTGACTTGATTGCATTATTAGTTAGTTCAAGTATTAATTTCTAGACTCTCTTATATTTTACTTTTGTTTTTGTTTTTGTTGTTTGATTTTAATTACAGGGTGTACTAGGTTGTATGCCCAACACAAGGAGCCAGGGCAACCCCTTAGCTCCGATCAATTTGGAGATCCATTGACTCTTTGGAAGGATGGCTCAAGTGAATGAGGATATCGCGGTTGAGGAAGACATGAATATAAATGATGATGTGGGAAGAGAGGAGAATCCACCACCAAGGAATAACAGGCCATAGCTTAGGGACTTCAACTAAAACGCTTATGGATGGAACTAATATCGCTTGAATGCTATAGTCGTGGATGTTACTGGTGCTATAGTGTTGCCTCCATTGCCGGCATTCGCTATGTTCTCAATGTCAAGTGGATTACTTCAAATGCTCCAAAACTGTGGGTTATTCATAGGGCTACCTTCAGAGGATCCTCATTGTCATCTCCATAATGTGGTTTTTGTTTGAAAGAGTGTCATGGGTACAAAATATCTTTCTCTTCATGTTGTTGGTTTGTAGGTGTTTCCATTGTCACTGACAGGGAATGCAGTTGTGTGGTTGTTTGAGCTTCCTCCGGGTACAATAACAAGTTGGGCAGAGCTTCAGAGAGTGTTTCTTGAAAGATATTTCCCAAGATCTAAGAAGCTAAATCTCAAAGATCAAATAAACAACTTTGAGCAATTGTCGGATGACTCTATTAGTACCACATCGGAGAGATTTACCAAATTCTTGAGGATGGTCCCCGATCACAAGATTGTTAATGATGCCTTGGTTGAGATTTTCTATTGGGCACTTGATGAGAATAGTCAACCTTGCGCCGACACAATCATGGGAGGCATATTTATTGACCAACCTTTTGCATTGATAGCCGCAAGGATGGAGCAAGTGGTTAAAACCAACTGAGCATGGGGTCAACAAGAGAGAGGTGCAATGAAGACTTCTTGTGCGGTCAATACCAATAATTAGCAAGAAAAGGTCAATGAAGAGATCATGGAATAACTTCTCAACTTCGCACAAGTATGGACTTGGTCTTGAAGCAAAACCTAGCAAGTGACAAAGCAGTCACTCACCAACCTCCTAAGGCTCACATGTATAAAGATCCATTCTTTGATGAAGATGTTTGTTTTGTGAGTAATCAAACGGCGGGCTTCCGAAATAACCCCCAAGGGTCCAACTCAAACAATTGGAGGCAAGGTTCTAGGAATTAAGATCTGAACTACAATTGCGATGGTGATTATAGAGATAACCGAGGTGGTTACTATGAAAGAGAGAGAGTGTCGGATGCCGAATAGGGTAGAAGAGATGGTTATAAGAATGGCTCTTATGTACCACCCCACAACTGTGATGTCGTGCCAAACACTTCTAGGCTTGAATAGATGTTTCACAAGTTGTTAAAGAGAACAATCACAAAGATTAGACCTTGAAGGGAATGAAAGAGGACATCTTAACCAAAAAAATAGAGTCTCACTTGGTGGCGATTAAGAAACTAAAACAACAATTTGGGCAAGTTTCTTCACAATTGAACCAACGCCAAAAGGGCACCTTACCAAGAAACACAGTTCAAAATCCTAAAAATAAAGGGCATTGCATGGAAATCATGACTCGGAGTGGCAAAGGCATCATAGATCCCCCTATATCAGTGATTGTGGATGAATTTGATGAGAAGGGTCTTGGTGGTGAAGTTGTAATTGAGGGAGAAGGTCCAGAGATTGTTGGGATGCAAAGAGAAGAGGTAAGGGAGCACAAAAAAATGAAGTCAATTCCAAAGCCTTCTCCTCCTTTCCCTCAAAGGCTTAAGAAAAAGGTAGAGGAGGGAAAATGCAAACACTTCCTCTCGATGTTGAATCAACTATCTATCAACATTCCCCTTCTAGCATCTTTGGAGATGATTCTCGGGTACACCAAGTATATGAAGGATTTGGTGACAAAGAAACGCACTTTGAGCCAAGATTTTTCATAAGAGCTTCAACAATGTAGTGAGATCATGACCAAATGCCTTGTTCAAAAATGAGAGGACCCCGATGCATTCCCCATCCCTTGCACCATTAGTGATGTAGAATTTACAAGAGCATTATGTGACTTAGGAGCAAGCATCAATCTAATACCTCTTTCCATATTCAAAAAGCTTGCTTAGCACTCCTACCCCTACGAGAATGCGGTTGCTCATGGCTGATCGAACCATCAAAAAGCCGAAGGGAATACTTCTTAATGTGCTTGTTAAAGTTGATAAATTCATCTTTCTCGTAGATTTTTGTGATCCTTGATTGTGAAGTTGGTTTTGAGGTGCCCATAATTTTGGGAAGACCATTTCTGGCCACTAGGAGAGCTCTTGTGGATATAGATTCGGGTCAACTTCAGTTGAGGGTCAACGATGCAAAGGTCGTATTCGACATCCACCAGTCAATGAAACACCCGGATAAATTGAAGAATGAGGTTTGGTCTCTTGATGCTTGTTAATGAAGGATAATGACAAAGTCGAGCCACGATGTTCAAGAAGGCGCATCTTGGGAGGCAACCCAAGCATTTTTGATAATTGTTAGTTTGTTTTAAGTGTGTTTGGTTTATTAAATTCTTAGGTAGTAAGGTGTTTGTTTGTTTTAAGTTGAAAGATATTGATGCAGTTTTAATATTTTGAAAATTGTTGTGTTTTGAGATTTGGTCTGCAGGTGGAAATTAAAGAACTGAAGATATGAGAAAATAGTACTTGGAGCAGCCTCTACTATTAGGCCTACGAGTTGTATTCACCATTATGACTTGTAGTCATTACCTCGTAGAGGAAAACAGTGAGTATTAAAGGTTGGAACACACAATACGAGTAAACCTTGTGATTCATAGGGTCTCCTACGAGTCGTAAGTGGGGTTCGTAGTGCCCAGGTATGCATTCTAAATTTTCACAGGTGTTAGGTCTGCTATGAGACTAAGACCTACAAGTCGTAGGACACCCTACGACTCGTAGTCGGGGTCTCATAGCCCCGATATGTATCTTTTTGAAAAGGGAGACCCAGTTTAATATAAAAGGGGTCAAAATAAAATTTGACCCCCATTTTCATTGCAAATGCTCTAAAACCAACGGAAACCCCCAAATCATTACCCACATTCACTATTCTAATCAAAATAAAGGCTACCCATATCATTTTCCCGGCGAGTACTCCAGTAAGGACACCATTCTCTTGGGTTCTAGCGCATTTTTCTATCTATTTTGCATTGGTTCAATTCTTCCACCATTTGGTAAGCTTCTTGGTTAATTTTAACATACTATTGTGGTGAGTTTCATTCTTTAGATAATGGTGTATCTAGTTTAATCATGAAGATTCATTCCCATGTGGTGATACTTTGGTCTAGATATGAAAACTAGGGTTTGAGTGTTTTGAAATTGTTGCTATGAAGTAAGCCTTGTCCGGAATTCTTGTGTGGGTGATCATAACTGTGAGAATATTAGCCCTTTAAATGTAGTGCTTAAGTGATGTCTGAACATTAGGCAAATTTTTCTTGGGAATGGAATGTTGGAAAGTGTGGGTGTGTTTTCGTATGCCGCATCTTGTTAGGCTTACTTGAAAGTATTTGAATTTCACTTGCATCTCAATAGATTATTGTGTTGATAACAAGAATGAATTTGGAGGTGCGCTTCCTGTGGTTTTACTTAGATTCACTAAGAGATTGACTTGGATTTGTGGGAAATGGCTTATTCTTTGTGGTGTAATTGTTTTTTGGGGTTGACATGCTTGAATGTAGAGATTCTATGTGTATCTGCATTGGTGCTATAAAGTTTGCTTCGATGTTGTTTAATTATTGTTTTGATCCATTAATAGTTCTGGTGGCAAGGCTGCAGGCATCATAGATGACATTTGTTTTCTGTTATAAGGACCCACTACGACTCGTAGGGTCACTCTACTAGTCGTAGTAGCCCCTCATAGGAGGCAACAATCACCTGTGATCCCTTAACCCTTGCCCTATGAGACCCATCTACGACTCTTAGTGTCTTGACTCACAGTAAGGGAGTTGTAGCAGTTGCCTAATTGTAATTTGTATTCTGTCACCTATTGCGAGCTCACACTACGACTCATATGGCATGCTACGAGTCGTATCTGTGGCTCAAGTATGTGAATAGAATGACATTTCTTTCAGGCACCTTTGAACTACGAATCTATTGTATGACTCGTAGGACACCCAATGAGTTGGTCTTATAACTCGTAGCTGCAGACATGCAACTTTAGCAGTGATTTTATATACTTAAGTATTTTTGTTTCTTGTTCTTTGTTATGTGATTTGTTTGATCAAACATCTTGACGCTTACATTTGTTGTGTGGTTGGTTTATAGATATCATGCCTCCAAAGGATAAATGAGCAATCCAAACATTTCAACAGAGATCGGTTGACGAATCCTCAGAGTTCGAGCAATCACAAGGCTCTGTGGAAGTCCACAGAGTCAGGATACACCCTGAAGCAAGTGTTACTCAAACCAGAGGACACACTGTTATGGCCCAGTAGAAGTTGAGAGCCCCTCCCAGTCTGAGAAGGAGGGTGATGAAAATGGGTCTGAGAGTAGTTTGCCACAGATGACACCCATACATACCAAGACAGATTCTGATGAAGGGTCACAAGCCCAGCAAAAGGAAGTCTAATCACAGGCCCCAGCCGACCGCAGATAGTGCATTGCAGGAATGAAGAAGATATATGACGAGGGGCTAGAGCCAAAGGACCAGGGCGAACCAGTTTGACAATTCCATGAAGAGTCTAGGATGAATGACTCTGGGTTGGATATGATGCTAGGGTTAGAGGCGGAGATAGATAGACACGGACTACGATGGACTACACAATAGCTGGGCAAGTATGCCCTTTACGTGGTCTATGAGTTTTCTACCGCTCACATTACTACACTTCACCGAGGGTTACTGAAGAATAAGAAGCCGATCGAGCAGCCTAGGTTATTAGTGGTGCTAGTCCGGGGTTGGAGAGTTTCTATTTCTAAGGAGACAATCTGATGGATTCAATTTGGGCCCTTCTACAGAGTGCCTTAGTCCACCATAGAGTATGATGGTCACATTGACAAAATGAGGGTAGTGGTGAGTGAGAAAGATGTTGGGGCCAAGACCAAGATGCTACATTAGATAGCCAGCCCGATATGTGAGGAGGGGTTCGAGTCGATATAGGTTATAAACCACGCAGATCTAATAGTGAAAGCCTACTTCTCTTTCTGGGCCAAGTTATGGTGGTCCATTATCCGTTGGCATATCTGGCTTACTTTCACGGATAATGTGATGGCCTTTGAGGTAGCTGTGTAATTATCCAGCATTCTAGTTGGTTATGAGATAAATTAGGCCCGAATTATCTTCGAGCAGATCCATGAGTCTGTTGTCTGGACAAACACCTCACTGCCATTACCTATTTTCATCCATCAATTATGCAGTGCAGCAGGTGTTCCTATAGACCCCCACCAGGACCAGCATATCGATGCCACACACATTATGGATCCCAGCCTGATAAAGGCTAATAAGAACCTAGTGGTCCTACCTCATGCAGCTCCTTTGGCTATCCCAGATCCATTCTTGATTGAGCCTCACACTCAAGGTTCGACTCTATCCCCTATCAACACCAGTCCAGCCGCTGCAGAGCGTATGCCAACTGTTGAGATTGAGTCTACGCCATCCTCTAGCACTCCAGCACCAACAACATCCACATTACAGGTTGATTCTCTTATTTCTACTATTTCTTTTCAGGCACTGGTGCGTAGGGTGGCTATAGAGGAGTACAGTTTACAGGCTTTAGCAGCTCAAGACACCATGGGTCAGCCAAACTATATGGAACTCAGAGGAGAGGATCTCCTGTGATTTGGTAGATGAGAGAGTTAGGGCGGTGGATGCCAGAGTAGATGCATTTGAGGTGAGAGTCCAGCAAAGGATTGAGGGTGCTTGGCCTGCTTATACGAGCGTAGTGACAAAGGAGTTGGGAAAATTTAAGGACGACTTATTGCATATGTTAGCAGCCCCTGTCACAGTCCTAGAGGTTGCACTGGCGGGTGATGAGGCATTTGATTGGTTAGCTGACTGCCTGCATGCCTATGGGATCAGTCCCCTCGAGCATGATGACCTAGAGATGAGCCAGAAGAGGCCTAGACCTGATGACCTAGTAGCCTCAGACGAGGAGACGATACCAGATGAGGTGGTGCAGGAGTCGATCCTGTTGGAGGTTATATAGAGAGATAGGGAGCAACAGACTTCCCATAGAGAGGGTAGCTTACGTACAACTACGACCCAGATTGCTAAGGAGGAGATTGTGACCCAGGACCCTACTGACCAGACAGATACCAGTGCTTGAGCACTATGATGTTTGACTTTTGACCCTAGCCCTTATCTTTTATATATGGATACTTTGTTCTTTCTGTTAGACAATATTTTTATTATGTTGGTTTTTGGATTTGTTTTAAATGTTTGTATGATGGATATTGTTTTTACTTATATTTTGGATATTAGTTTTTGGTTTTTAATATATATGTGTGTGTGTCTCTGTGTGTGTGTGCGCGTGTGTGTGTTTTTGTGTGTGTGTGTGTAATTGGTTTTTCATTCACGTCTTTACTTTGAGGACAAAGTATTCTATTTAGGTGGGGTGTGGGAAGTTATGGATTAAGGTGAAGTCTGAGTAGCCTCAAGTCCATAACTTCCCCTTCTTTGATCCCAAGGTTTTCTTGTCGTGATTCTTTTTCCTTGTAGATGCTTGATTTTTTGTTGAACCGACATGTTTAGGTAGTGTAGAAAATGTGTAAATATATAGTAGTATTATCTATTAGAATATACATAGTCTTTAAATTCTTTTTGAATGATTTGAAAAAAATTGAGAACCCTTAAAATTTTTGAGATTGTGGTTATTGATGCAACCATGCATTTTGATTATTTGGTGATGTTTGTTGTGATAATGTAAAGGTAAGTTGAGGCTTGAAGCATGACCTGTGAGTCTATACTTGATTGTGCGAAATGCTATATGTGTTGTGAGCTTATTTTGATGCATTCATGTATCATGTATGGACTCAGAACTTGCCTTAGTACTATAAGATTGATTTGGTGATGTGGTTGATTTGGACGGGATCTTAGGCCTTTGTTCTGTTAGTGAGCCCACTCTTGCCTAAATGACCTTCCAAATGTGTTAGTGAACCCTTTGTTCCAAATGTTTAGGCTTTCTCATGTACTACTTCTTTCTTGACACCTCACTAGCTTAGCCTTGTTTGATTAAAATACCTTGATATTGGCCCTGGTCTATCCTTGAATATGTGAATCTTGATTGAGGCTAAAAGCCTAAGTTGAGGGTGGCTACAAATTGTGGCCCTAGTTTGGGGAATAGATATTGTGCACTTCACCTCAGGCTAAAAGCCTAAGTTGAGGGTGGCCCTTATTCTGGTGAAGTAATAACAATAAGGTGGTTAGTTGGGAAATAAAGATAAAAATGAAAACATCATGAGCCTGGGGAGGAAAAAGAAAAGAAAAGTTCCTTGAATTGAATAAAATAGAAAAAATGAGTTCAAAAATAAGGCACAGTTGAAGAAGAAAAAAAAGAGAATGAAAGCACATGGGGAAAGCTTGAAACAGGAAAATAAGGGTGGATTTAGTGAAAATGGTCGGGTTATGAAGGCAAAAGTGTGGGCAAACATGGTTCAAGGATAGCTTTTAGTCACTAATTGCCTAAAATGCCATACCAAAGCCCCCTGAACCTATGTTACAAGACATTAAGTTCTAAAGTGATCCAAATCCACTTTATCACCAAACCGGAAGTTAAGTATAGAGACAAGCCTATAGTGTTAGTCATTTTGCATGAATTTCAATTGTGAGAGTGAGAATGCTTGCACAGTTCCTAAATTCTAAATGCCTTCTGAGTGAGTAAGAGGGACTTCTTTTCTCCGGGGTCATTTGCACTACTTGATTAGTGTATCACTACACCAGTGATTGTGGATAGTTGATTCTCCTTAACACATCATAGTCTGGTTGCCAGATGCGTCTTTGTGTTCTATTTTGCTTAGTAGCTTTGCAATCGTTTTTTGAAAATGAAAGTTGAGTACCTAAATTAGAGTAAGTGATGTATATGTCATTACTGTAGCTGCTATGCCTTTCTCATTATCTACTTAGATTGAGTCGTCGCTTGAGGACAAGCAACAATTAAGTTGAGGGTGTTGATGCACTGTCAAAATACAGCAAATTCGATGCCTAAACCAAGGAATTTTGTGAGTTCCTAATGCGACTTTCTATGGTTTTTATGTATTTTTCTGTTGTTATTGCAAAAAAGGTAAGTTGACATGATTTTGGAGAAAAATTGCAGATTTTTCTGAAGCCCAGAACATACGAGCTCACCTAAAATCGTAGCCCAAGCTACAAGTCGTAAAGTGAACTCGTGGCAAGAAACAGAGATCAAAAAGTAAAAATTTGCTAAATGGAGGTTAGATTTATGAGGCCATCCTACGAGTCATAGGTTTTGATACGACTCGTATAGGTAGACTCGTAGCAAGAAACAGAGAGCCAAAATTTTGGACCAAAAATTGCAGACCTAGACTACGAGAGGAGCATACGAGTCGTAGCCTAAGAAATGACTCGTACTAGTGGGTCATGCTAGTTAAGTCCAAAATGTCAAGAACCTATTATGAGACCCTAATTACGACTCATAGGACACCCTAGAGTTGTACTGATGAAGTGTACCAGCTTCCAGCTATCTTTTTTATGTAATTTTAGGGTTATTTTGTAAATACTATAAATACTTTAAGATAGGGTTTTTAAAAGGAAAAGGAGATTCCAAATACTGAATATACTCTCAAGAATATTTATAGGGTTTTAGCTTAGATTTTTATTTTCTCTTGGAAAACCACTTTTGGGGAGTGCAAATCCCATATTGTATTCATTCTTAATATATCAAGCTTGTGGTTTGCAACTTGTGGTGCTATAACTCTTCATTGCTTTGGGTAAAACTCTCAACTATGTCTTGTCTTTGCATTTTTATTGGTTTTGCTTTAGTCATGAGTAGCTAAACACCCACAACTTGGGGTTGTGAGAACTATGGGTAGTTAACTTGAGATGACTTAGATTAATTGCATTTCTATGGTTGTGGTTTTGCATGTATTGTTTATTCCCCCTAATTCTGATTATTGTTTGGTGTTAGCCAACACCAAATCCCGCCTACTATCACGATCCCGACCAAGGTAGTGACGAATAGGAAAAGGGAAGTGGATGATAGGATTCAATATATGTGTTCTCATCTAATGACTGGGACAATAGGTAACGGTTAGTTGGCACGCTATGGTTGATGACTAAGCGCCATGGTGAAATTCGACCTTTACCTTCACAAGAGGGCTGGAAGAACCTAAGTTACCATCCTTCTGCGAATTTTCAATTGTAGTTATGTTGTCTAGGGTAATCGAGTCAACAAACCATGGGGAATACAATTCCCAAGTTGTCCCCAAAATTGAGTGTTTTCTCATGTCGTAGTATAACATTTATTTTTGCTTTTGTTCTTGAATCCTAAACCCCTCCCCCCAATGTTTAGAGATTTTAGTTATAGATACTCAAAATAATTGATAGTGAATTCTTATAGTCAAACCTTGTATTCCATGTGAATTTGTCTTAACCTTCAGTTAGGTTGATTGCTAACAGCGACCGCTTTTTTATTGGAGCATGACCATCATCAACAAGGCCAAGTGTTTCTCCTTGGGGTATCCCTGTCCTATTCGTGCGAAAGAAAGAAGGGTCTCTTAGAATGTCCATTGAATATAGACAACTGAACAAGGTCACTATCAAGAATAAGTATCCTCTGTCAAGGATAGATGATTTGCTTGACCAACTTCAGGGTGCCTCTATTTATCAAAGATAGACCTTAGATTTCATTACCGTCAGTTGAAAGTGAGAGAATGTGACATCCCAATGACATCCTTTAGGACTAGATATGATCATTTTGAGTTCTTGGTCATGTCCTTTGGGTTGATGAATACACCTACAGCCTTCATGGATTTGATGAATAGTATGTTCAGATTGTATCACGTTATGTTTGTGATTGTTTTCATTATTGACATTTTGGTATATTCAAAAAATGAAGAGGAGCATGCAAATCACCTCAGGGTTGTCCTCCAAACACTTAAGGACCATGTGTTGTATGAAAAATTATCAAAATGTGAATTCTAGCTCAAGTCAGTGGCTTTCCTAGGCCATATTGTCTTCGGCAATGGTATTCGAGTAGATGCTCAAAAAATTTAAGTGGTTAAGAACTGGCCAGACCGACCTTTCCAACAGACATAAGAAGTTTCTTGGGGTCGATAGGCTATTACCATAGATTTGTTGAGGGGTTTTCTTCCTTATCCGCACCATTGACTAAGTTGACTAAGAAAAATGTCAATTTTCAGTGGTCCGACGAATGTGAGAAGAGCTTCCAAGAATTGAAGACTAGATTGACTACTTCGCTAGTTCTAACCTTGCCCGATGGAACAGGGGATTTTGTGATCTATTGTGATGCCTCGAGAGTTGGATTGGGATGTGTGCTAATGCAAAGAGGGAAGGTGAAAGCCTATGCCTCTAGACAACTTAAGATTCATGAGAGGAATTATCCAACCCATGATCTTGAGTTGGCAGCGATGGTATTTGCACTAAATATCTAGTGTCACTACTTGTATGGAGTGCATGTGAATATGTTCATTGACCACAAAAGCTTGCAGTATGTCTTCAGACAGATTGAGCTCAACCTGCGACCAAGAAGATGGTTGGACTTACTCAAGGATTATGACATGAGCATTCTCTACCATCCAGGTAAATCTAACATTGTTGTTGATGCTCTTAGCAGGTTGTCAATGGGTAGCACAATCGATATTGAGGAAGGGAAGAAGGAGCTAGATAAAGAAGAGTATCGATTGTCCCAATTGGGAGTTGAACTTGAGGAGAATGTTGAGGGAGGAGTTAATATTTAAATGGATCTGCTTGCTTCATCTTTGGTGGCAAT
Organism: Solanum clarkiae; assembly: GCA_011800125.2. Lineage (NCBI taxonomy): Eukaryota > Viridiplantae > Streptophyta > Magnoliopsida > Solanales > Solanaceae > Solanum > Solanum clarkiae. Next base: position 14,020 of record JAABOM020095503.1, read on the forward strand.
GGTGAAAGGAAAGCAAGATCGCGATCCTGTCATACTCCAATTGAAGGAGTCTATCCAAAAACAGAAAGTGATGGTCTTCTCCAAAGGGGGAGATTGGGTGTTGAGTTATCAGAGTAGATTGTGTATTCTAGATGCTGATGATATTCATGATAGACTCATGGTTGAAGCTCATAGCACTAGCTATTCCATTCGTCTTGGCTCTACCAAGATTTACCACGACTTGAGAGAAGGCTGTTGGTAGAGTAGAATGAAGAGGATTATTGTTGAATTTGTCTCAAAGTGACCGAATTGTAAGAAAGTGAAATTTGAGCATCAAAGGCCATGTGGATTAGCTCAGAACATTGAGATTCAAAAATGGAAATGGAAGATGGTCAATATGGACTTCATTACTGGTCTACTGAGGTCTCTAAAGTAACATGAATCGATATGGGTGATTGTGGATAGGATGACCAAATCGTCTTACTCCTTAGCAGTTAAGACAACTAACACTGCAGAGGAGTATGCCAAGTTGTACATCCAAGAGATTTTGAGGTTGCATGGATTTCCCTTGTCCATCATCTCAGAGAGAGGAGCTCAATTTACCTCTCAATGCTGGAGATCGTTCCAGAAAGGATTGGGTACCAAAGTAAATTTGAACGCAAACTTTCATCCATAGACCGATAGTCTGGCAGATCATATGATTCAGACGTTAGAAGATATGTTTAGAACCTACATTCTTGATTTCAAGAGAAATTGGGATGATCACTTACCAAATGCATATAACAATTGTTATCATGCAAGGATTTAGATGGCTCCCTATGAAGCCTTGTATGGGAGGAGATGTAGATCACCAATTGGGTGTTTGAGGTTAGAGAAATGGAGTTTATTGGGCCTGATCTTGTCCATCAATCAATAAAGAAGGTTAAGGTCATTAAACAGAGGATAAAGACTGCATAGAGTCGCCAGAAATCCTAAACTAATGTGAGGAGGAGAGATTTGGAGTTTGAGGTAAATGATTGAGTATATTTGAAAGTGTCACCTATGAAAGGTGTCATGAGATTGGGGAAGAAGGGTAAATTGAGTCCATTCTATATTGGATCTTATTAGATTGTGCAAAGGATTAGGAAGGTTGCTTATGAATTAGAGTTGCCTTCCGAGTTAGACGAAATCCATCCAGTATTCCACGTGTCGATATTGAAGAAATGTTTGGGAGATCCTAACTTGGTGATCCCTATGGAGAGAATTGGAGTGAAGGATAGCTTGACCTACAACGAAATTTGGGTCCAAATCCTTTGTCAGATTCGCAAGTTGAGAACCAAAGAGATAGCCTCAGTCAAAGTCCTGTGGAGAAATCAATTCATCGAGGAAGTCACATCGGAAACTGAGGAAGAGATGAAAGCAAAATATCTACATCTCTTTGTTCCAAATGATGAGAATGTTGAAGGTAATTTCCTTACCCTTAAGTAAATTGATTGTATATTCTTGAGTTTGAATAAAGTAGATTGATGATTGAGATAGAATCAAGAGTTTGATTGATAGATATGAAGGATGAGATGAGTTTTTGAGTTTATTCATGCCTTGATGTCCACCATTATTCATCATTTGAGGACGAATTGTCACGACCCAAGCCTAGGGGCTAGACATGATACGGTGAATGGGGTACCCGAGAGGACCCCAAACAAGCCTCTTTACATATCAAAATCCTTGGTCGCGGAAACATTAACAACATTAATAAAAGTAGAAATAAGGGAAAGTCCTTCATAACATAAGACATCATTAAATCAAGAGAGTCAAGGCGCATAACATAGTAGCATAACTTGTCCAACAACACCTCTACTACATAGATAAGAGCGGGGGCCAAGACAAGAAATCGGCTCACACTCATAGTCATAAGTATACAATAAAGAAAGAGATACATAAACTTATTGTCCCCGGAATTGAGCACTCACTAACTAGCTTTAAGTAGAAGTACTATCCATGAGAAGGAGGATGATTAACCGGTGCTCCAGTTCCTACATGGTAACATCATGCAGACATTGAGTATGTGTTAGTACATTTGAATGTACTAAGTATGTAGGATGCAATGCAACAAGAGATAGGCTCATGGAAAAATGCAATATCGCAAGAAAGAGATAACATAATAGCAATATGACATGAATGAATGATACTTGAAGTAAAAATGCAATATCATAAGCAAGAGATAACGTAATAGCAATATGACATGAATGAATGATACTTGAACTAAAACATGCTTATGTAGAACTAATTACACATGAAGAAGGTGATCATCATTAGATAACCAAGGCCTACTACCTCCTTGGTGAGGCAATTGAGGTATATACCCCCAATGTGGTAGGACGGGCCTACAACCCACCAAGCTACTCAAATGGTGTATATATCCCTCAATGTGGTAGTACAGGCCTACCACCCCTGAGCTAGGGGATTGAGGTATGTACCCCTCAACATGGTAGTTCGGGCCTACTACCCCCCGAACTAGGCAATTGGTCAACTTTCATCACAATAGATACTTTTTATGAAATCATCGCATAATTACCTTCCATTCATCATCATAGAGTCACTCAAGTCATAGGTCATGCAATAGATCATCAATGGTTCGAGAATCCAAGACCGGACATTTTATCAAACACTTGGTGGGTGTGTAATGCTAGTGTATGATCATGCAATTCAAGAGTGAAATCATTCAAGAAAATCCAATGTAAAACCACCCACCAATACTTGGTAATACCTTCATGCAATATACATCAAAACCCTTTATCAAATCAAACAATGAACCATAAATTCATAGCTCAAAACATGCTCAAATAGTCACAAGTTTATGAAACCCCAACATAGTTCATAGTCTAATTCATAATAATTAAGACCCATAAGTAAATCAACTTGAAATCATGCAATTTAGGTAAAAACGAAGCTTAGGAACCATGAGTGAAAGGGTCCAACGGTTGAAACCCATATACCTTGGCTTTGGAGCATTCTTGATGAAGATTGGAAATAGTGATTTGAAGCTTGGATCAATTCCTTAAGATCCGGAAGAGATTTGGGCACTTGAATTTTGAGAGAAATATTAGTTTAAGGGTTTGAGAAAGTATTGGGGAATGTCTTGTATGATATGAAGGTGAAATATGGCTAAGTATAGATATTTTCATGCATGGAAAGACTTAGGCCCAAGACCCAAAAGTCTTGGACTGGGCTAAAAACTGGCAACAATTTAACACTGTGGTGAGCCCTTGGCGCGTCGCACCAGGGGTGCAGAGAGCTCTCTGGAATTCGATTTTTAGGAAATTGAAATTGTGATTCATTTGCTTTATAATCGGGGTTAGATCCATTTTCCACTCAATTGTCCCCTTGATCAAGAATATGAAGTCAAAATTTTGAAATCACGCACGAATTTTGAGATATATGGAAATTACGATTCTGGACATTTTCAAGGCACATTTTTGGACACTTTTTGAGATTGTTTCAATATCTCCCCTTTGGGAATATTCATCCGCAAATGTCAAATAAAGGTATAAGAACGACGTACACATGATAATTTCGCCCACATAAGGATTCAACAATGCACTTAAACATCATTTAAAAAATCTCAACATAAGTGAAAAATCATCATGAACTTGTCAATTTAAACATAAATGTATGCAATGACATGAGGGATGAACTTAAGACTTGAGATCATATAGAGGACTTAGAATTAGTACCTTAAGCTTGAACAGAATGAAAGAGATAAGGATATCGCTTTTGCATGTCTGCTTCGGCCTCTCATGTAGTATTTTCAACCTGTTGATTCCTCCAAAGGACCTTAACGGAAGCCACATCCTTGTTTCTCAACCTTTCACTTGCCTATCCAAAATCTGAAATGGAACCTCTTCATAAGTGAAGTTGTCTTCCACAACACCCACGACATCAAGAGGCACAATAGTATTAGGATCTCCCACACATTTGCTCAACATGGATACATGAAAGACCAGATAAACTAAATCTATCTCACTAGGCAATTCCAACTCGTAAGCTACCTTGCCAATCCTTCGTATTACCGTATAAGGACCCATATATCTTGTACTCAACTTGCCTTTCTTACCAAAATGAACCACACCCTTCACGGGTGATACTTTCAAATAGACTCATTCACTAACTTTGAATTCAAGATCCCTTCTCCTAACATCGGCATAGAACCTTTGACGACTTTGGGCCATCTTCAACTTTTCCCTAATATTCCTAACCTTCTCAAGAGCCTCCATAACCAAATCTGGTCCCGACAAAGCCACCTCTCCAACCTCAAACCACCCAACGGGTGACCTACAATATATAGAGAGCCTCAAAAGGGGCCATACCGATGCTAGAATGATAGCTATTGTTATAGGCAAACTCAATCAATGGAAGATGCATGATCATCCCAACTACCTTTAAACTCAAATACACAAGCTTTAAGCATATCCTCAAGTTTTTGGATAGTTTTTTTGACTTGTCCATCTATTTGAGGGTGAAAGGTTATATTAAGTTTAACTCTTGTACCAAGACCCCTTTGAAAGGACCTCCAAAAATGTAAAGTAAATAGAGCACCATGATATGATATGATGGACAAAGGAACACCATGCAACCTCACCAAGTCATGATTGTACAACCTATCATAATATTCAGCACCATAGGTGGTCTTAGCCAATAGAAAGTGAGCAAATTTCGTCATCCTATTAACCACAACCCAAATGGAAGCAAAACCCTTTCTAGTCTTCGGCAACCCAACTGAAAAATCCATATTAATCTCTTTCCACTTCCAAGTAGGAATCTCTATGTCTTGGATTAAGCCACCCGAGCTTTGATGTTTGGCTTTGACTTGTTGCCAACTATGGCAACCGAAAACAAATTTGGCGATGTCCTTATTCATACCTCCTCACCGATACACCTCTCTCAAATCTCTATACATCTTAGTAGAATCAGGGTAAATAGAATAGGAAGAACCATGAGCCTCATCAAGAATCCTTTCTCTCAAGCCATCAACACAAGGCGCACATAACCTACCTTGGTATCTAAGGACATTTTTTCCCTTGGGAGAAAACTTCCAACTTACCATCTTTTACCAATGCCTTCAATTCTAGCAAAGTGAGGTCAAGATCTTGCTTAGCTTTCACCACCTCAACCAATGAAGATTTAGAGCCATCAACTACCATAACACCCCCATTATCCATCTCTTCCAACCTAACCCTCAATCTATCCAATCGATGGACCTTCCTAGCCACCCTTTTGCCACTATCATCAACATGCACTAGGCTACCCATGGACATCCTATTCAAAGCTTTGGCCACCACGTGAGCCTTACCGGGATGATAATGCACACTCATATCATAGTCCTTAAGAAGTTCTATCCATCTTTTTTGTCTCAAGTTGAGACCTTTTTGAGTTAAGACATATTGGAGAATCTTATGATTGGTAAACACATCAACATGCACCCTATACAAATAGCGACGCCAAATTTTCAAAGCAAAGACCACGACGGCTAAATCAAAATCATGAGTAGGATAATTCTTCTCATGTACTTTGAGATGTCTAGAAGTATAGGTTATCACCTTACCATTTTGCATCAACACACAAACCAAACCAACGCTTGAAGCATCACAACACACAATAAATCCTTCTACCCCTTTCGGTAGTGACAATATAGGTGTGGGCACAAGCTTATCTTTCAATGTTTGGAAACTCTTTTTACACTCATCGGTCCATAAAAATTTGGCTTTCTTTTGAGTTAACTTGGTTATAGGAGAAGCAATAGAAGAGAATCCATTCACAAACCTCCTATAATAACCCGCTAGGCCCAAGAAACTCCTAATATCCAATGGGGCCAATGGTCTAGGCCAATTTCTAATCCACATCCATCTTTTTAAGATCTACCTTAATACCATCCCCCGACACATGTGACCTAGAAAGGCAACCTCTTGCAATCAAAAGTCACACTTCTCATACTTAGCATAAACTTCTATTCCCTCAATCTTTGGAGCACCACCATCAAATGACCTCTACGCTTCTCCTCACTATGCAAATAGATCAAAATATCATCAATGAAGACCACAACAAATGAATCAAGGTAGGGTTTGAAGAGCCTATTCATAAGATCCATTAAGATTGACGGTGCATTGGTCAACTCAATATCACAACAAATTCATAATGCCCATATCTAGTCCTGAAGGCCGTCTTAGAAATATCACACTCCCTCACCTTCACTTGATGGTACCCCAATTGAAGATCAATCTTAGAGAAGTGACAAGCCCCGTACAATTGGTCAAACAAATCATCAATCCTTGGAAGAGGATACTTATTCTTGATAGTAACCCTATTAAGTTGTCGGTAGTCAAACACGTTCTAAGGGACCCATCCTTTTTCTTCACAAACAACACTGGTGCACCCCAAGATGATTGGCTAGGCCTAGTAAAACCCTTCTCCAACAAATACCTCAATTGCTCCTTCAACTCCTTTAACTTCGATGGGACCAGACGGTAAGGGGAAATAGAAATGGGTTGACTATCGGGAAGGAGTTCTATACCAAAATCTATTTCCCTTTTGAGAGGAACATCGGGAAGGTAATTTAGGAAGACATGTAGGAACTCATTTATCACTGGAACTGACTCAATAGGAAGGGTCTTGGACTCCATATCCCTAACCCTCACAAGATGATAAAGACACCCCTTAGAGATCAACTTATGGGATTTAATGCAAGAGATGAATCTATACTTGACCACCACATCATGACTTTCCCACTCAAGAATGGGTTCATTTGGGAATTGGAATTTGACCCCACAGGTTCTACAATCAATAGAGGCATAGTATGCATGCAACCAATCCATCCCAAGAATAATGTCAAAATCCAACATGTCCAACTCAACAAAGTCACATGGCAACAATTTATGAAAAATGCAAATGGGGCAATGTTTATAGACTCTACTAGCAACAATACATGCACTAATGGGAGTAGACACCTCATATGGCTCACATAACAATTAGGGTTCCATATGAAACTTTTTGGCAACAAATGGGGTAACAAAAGAAAGAGTGGCACTCGGATCAATCAAGCATATACATCTAAATCAAAGACTCCACCCCTCTCCAAGGAACTTCATTAGTACCCTGGTCTTGTGGACGAACATCCTTACCCTTGTTGCAATCATGAGGGCAATCTATCCTCTTATGTCACATTTCCCTATAACCATAGCAAGTGTCGATATACCTCAAGCATGGGCCACCACTACCCTTACAACATTTTGAACACATAGCATTAGGACCCACACTACCATCACCTTGGGCACTTGTGATATCATTAGCAAGCCTTCCTCTAGTAGCATTAGAGGACCCTTAGCTTTGATGAAATCAGCCACCTTTGGGACTTTGGAACCTACCATCAAAACGAATCCTCTTAGCCTCATCACCCCTTCTCGTCCTCAATTTCTCCCCATCCAATTGTTTGGCATAGGTCATCAAGTGGGATAAGTCCATGTCATTAGTCAACATAGTGTCCTGACACTCCTCATTCATTATATCGAACACACCCATCACGAACTTGTTCATTCTAGAGCTTGGGTCGGCAACTAAGTTAGGAGCATATTTAGAGAGTTGGTTGAACTTGAGGGCATACTTTCTCACACTCATCTACCTTTACTTCAAATTTAAAATACACCATTTCGGCCTCTCTAAGCTCAAGAGAGAAGAACCAATTAAGAAAGCCTCCTTAAGCTCCTCCCAAAGCACTATATTATTGATTCCCTTCTCCTTCTTCAATTGATTAAACCATAGTTGTGCCACACCGTTGAGTTTGTAAGCGGCCAACTCTGGATTTTCTTCCAATATAACACCCATAATAGCCAAAACCTTGTAGACCTTATCAATGATCTCTTGAGGGTCCTCATCCACTTTTGACCCATAGAATTTTGGTGGGTTCTGTGACATCCCACATCTTACAATAATAGCACTATGCAAATGAAACATGATATGGTTTGGTCAACTTAGCGCCCATTTTTAAAAGTGCTTGAATCTCAAATTAGAGGGAGATATGTATGTCTAACACTAAAGAGGGTCGAGTGTAAATAACTTTTATGTCAAATTCAAGAGAGCATGACCCTAAAAAAAGTGAGAGAATTGAGTGCTTGTAGGACTTAGGAAGCTAGCAGGTAAGTCACCTACTTACTTAACTTAAATTGCTAGCTAAACGGAGACAAGGACCGGCGTCAAATTTGTCCAATTTTGATTATGAATAAATTCTGTGTTAAGGGTGTAAATTTAGCTCGTGTTTTACCATCGTAAATGGACAATACTTACATCCCAAGTTGAATAATAAAAAGGCCCAAGTACATCACAACCCACTTGACTAATTTGTCCCAAACTAAATGAAGAGGAATTAGGAAAAATAGGCAGCCAAAGCCCATCAACTTTGAGACCCATTTAGGCCCAACTGTGAGGGTCAAGCTGCTACATCACCAGCTTCTTAATATATACTAATATGTGGTCAAAAGTGCAAGAGAAAAACGGTTAAATAGACCCTTTAGAAAGGGCTCAAAATAGCCCCTTAAGTAATTTACTTGAAACAATTTTTCAGCTTTCCTAAAGACTCCTTTTCTCTCTTTACTTCACTTCACAAGGCAGTCAATACAACCCTTTAGGGTTCTTGAAGGAAACCTGAATCTTGAAGGCTAAGGTAAGTGGAAATATCTATATATTTGTTATACTTATCCTATGACAAACAAGAAATATATGCTAATTATGCTTGCTGAAATTGTTGTACATTTTTCTTGTTTATTTATGGGTGTTAAGCCTAGGGTGGAAGAATCACCTAGCTAGGGTCGATCCTATCAGGGGGGTACCCTAAGGGGTTAAAGGAAATGCCCAGCCAGGGCCGATCGCGATATAGATTTACCACTAATGAGCTGGTCATTTGTATTACATGTTGTGCACAGATTATACAGTAAAGGTAACGGAATAAAAAAAACATAAAGTACATGATCCCATAATATAACTAAAGATGGTCTCTTATCCTACACCAATGCATAGTTTCATTTGAGTTGTTACTTCATATACAGTGTTTCCTGCCTTACATATTCAGTACATTATCTCATACTGACGTCCCTTACGGGGGACCTGCATTTCATGGTACAGGTACAGGTGCTAGTAGGTCTCCCCAGTAGGAGTACAGGATATCTAGCTGCTGTAACTTCGAAGCTTTGTGTGTCAAAAGCTCGTATTCTTGTATGGTATAGTTAGACGAGGCGGGGCCTGTCCCGATCCTTGTCAGATACTTTTCCTAATCTAGACGCTTTGTAGACTATGTAAATTAAACTGTGGTCATGTCTCGTACTTTAGACACCGTGGCCCCAATGGCCTATCCATATGCATTCCCTTTGTTATCACTGTTTATTTTCTCAAAGGCATGTCAAATGTAGAAATCCCTTATAATATGTATAGAAAGCCCATGGGTACAAGTTAGTTCTCCCGAGCTTTATCAGCAACGGGTGCCAGTCCGCACTAACGGGACTTTGGGCATGACAGAAGTGGTATCAGAGCGGGTCGTCCTAGGGAGTCTACAAAGTCGTGTTTATGTAGAATCTTGTTTATCGATATATTGTGCACCACATTTATAAGCAGGACTCAATGTGGCATTTAAGAGTTGTCACTTTCTTTTCATTCTTTAGATCCTTCCATAGAGCCAAGTGTAATAGGTGGATTGTGTCTAACTCCTAAATTGTTTTGTACAGCAAGTATGCTAGAAACCAAGAAGAATAAAGGTAAAGGGAAGGGAGTAGAAGTGGTGGTTGGTATACCTTGTCAGGTGAGACAATGAAATGAGGCTCAAGATGAGTCTCTGTCATAGACATCTCCAACTCCTACAGTTCCTATGACCCCGGAAATAGTGAAATTTCCCCAAAACTATCTATCGATGCTACCATGCAGGATCTGAGAAATGCAGTCCAACTATTGACTCGTATAGTTACTGGCCAAGGTCAAATACAGGAAGGTACAGTTATAGGTATAGGTGGCGCGAATAGGGTAGCTGGCACGAGGATACGTTATTTCCTTAATTTGGACGCTCCATCCTTCACTGGGTCAGATACCAATGAAGCAAGACTTTATTGATCAGATTCAATGCACATTAGATGTTATGCATATGAGTGGTGCAGAAGCTGTCGAGTTAGCAACATATAGGTTGAAAGGTGCGGCTATATTGTGGTATGAAGCTTGGAAGCAATCTAAGGGTATAGATGCACCTCCAACTACCAGGAAGGAGTTCAAAGAGGCATTTCTTGACCACTACTTGCCATTAGAGATCCGAGAGTCCCGTGCAGATCAATTCTTGAACCTCCACTAAGGGAATATGAGTGTGAGGGAGTATAGCCTTCAATTTAATTCCTTGGCCGGGTATGCTCCTAATGTAGTTGCTACTATGGAAGATAGAGCTCATCAATATGTGGATTAGATTGAATACATATCTGGTCAGAGATTATACCATTGCTTCCTTAAACAAAGACATGGATATAGCGAGAGTGCAAGCTTTTGTACTGAAATTGGAGGATCAGAGGCAAAAGAGAAAGACACAAGAGTTGGAAAGGGGGCAGGCCAAAAAGGCCAGGTCTACAGGGCAGTTTACACCACCCCAAAGTGAGCCTAGGCCTCCATTTTTTTATAGACTTCCTAGGCCATCATCCTCCTACACTGCAGCCAGTGTTACATCACAACTTCAGGGGTCTAGGAGAAATTATTTTGGTCCAAGAAGTGAAAGGCAAGGCGCCCGGACAGCGGGATATTTGGCAGGCTAGCAAATGACCCCTACACAAACTTGTAAACAGTGTGTAAGAAGTCATTCAGGTATATTTCATTTTAGGATAGACGTTTGTTATTGGAGTGGTGCGCCAGGGCATATGATGAGAGATTGCCCGAGTAGGCGTATGGGTGATATAACACAACCTACTGAATCAGCTATTGCATCATCATCATCCGTTCCTCTAATAGGTAGGGGTCAACAAGCACCTATGGGTCGTGGTAGAGGTGTCAAAGGGGCCGCTAGCTCTAGCGGAGTCCAGAATCGCACTTAAGCGCTGGGGAGTTTGCAAAAATTGGAAGCTTCACCCGATGTGGTCATAGGTACATTGTCCATCTTTTCACATAATATATATGAATTAATTGGCCCTGGTTATACACTATCATACATCACTACATTAGTTGTTGGGAAGCTTAAGAGAACACCCAAATTATTGAACAAACCATTTGAAGTGTCTACACCAACCGTGAATCTATTATGCTAGAAGGATTTATTATGACTGTGTAGTAATTGTTTGTGACCGTGACACATTGGCTGGCCTTATTGAGCTAGAAATGGTGGAATTTGAAGTTATAATGTGTATGGATTGGTTAGTTTCTTGCTATGTCACCGTCGATTACCGAACTAAGAGAGTGTACTTTCACTTTCCAAATGAGGCAATTCTTGAATGGGAAGGCAATGTTGGGGAACCAAAGGGGAAGTTTATCTCTTATTTTAAAGCTAGAAATATGATATATAGGGGGTATATATGTCATTTTGTTAGAGTAAGGGATATGGAGGTAGAATCACCAACTCTTTAATCAATTCCAGTAGTGAACGAATTTGTTGATGTGTTCTCTGAAGAACTTCCAGGCTTACCTCCAGAACGAGAGGTACACTTTGGTATTGACTTACTTCCAGGCACTCAACCTTTTTCCATCCCTCCATATGGAATGGCCCCAGCAGAATTGCGTTAATTAAAAGATAAGTTAAAAGACTTATTGGAGAAGGGTTTTATAAGAGCTAGTGTGTCCCCTTAGGGTGCACCAGTGTTATATTTGTACGTAAGAAGGATGGAACCTTGATAATGTTTATTAAATATCGACAATTGAATGGAGGTGACAATTAAGAATAAATGCCCCCTCCACTGGATTGATGATTTATTTGATCAATTACAGGGTGCCAAATGCTTTTCAAAAATTGTTTTGAGATTAGGTTATCACCAAGTAAGAATAAAGGAGAAAGATATACCTAAGATTGCTATCAGAACATGCTATGGTCACTTTGAATTTATTGTTATGTCATTTGGGATAACGAATGCACCAGCAGTCTTTATGGATCTGATGAATAGGGTATTCAAGCCATTCTTAGACGTGTTTGTGATAGTATTTATAGATGACATTTTGGTATATTCAAGATCAGAAGAGTACCACACAAATCACTTACAACAAATGTTACAGGTTCTTCGTGATAGACAATTGTATGCCAAATTTTCTAAAGTAAATTTTGGCTAAATTCAGTGGCATTCTTGGGTCATATTATGTCTAATAAGGGAATAAGGGTTGATTCACAAAAGATAGAGGCTGTGAAAGATTGGCCAAGACCAATAACACCCAGGGAAGTTCGGAGCTTCCTAGGTTTGGCAGGTTATTACAAGAGGTTTGTTGAAAGTATTTCTTCTACTTCTGCACCTCTAATAAAGTTGACACATAAGGCAACCAAGTTCCAATGGAATGATGCATGTGAAAGAATCTTCCAGGAGTTGAAAAATAAGCTAACTTCTGCACCTGTGCTAGTACTTCCAAAAGCCACTGAGGGGTGTGCAGTGTATAGAGCTTCCACCATGGAAGTGGGATATGATCAATACGGATTTTGTTACCGGGTTACCTCGCTCATTTCAGAAGTGTGACTCCATATGGGTAATAGTTGACAGACTCACAAAGTCAGCACATTTCTTGCCAGTCAAGAGTGATTATACAGCTAAGGAGTATGCGAAGCTATACCTCAGAGAGATAGTCCGGCTACATGGAGTCCCAATCTCCATTATCTTTGATCAGGGGCTCAATTCACTATAAAGTTTTGGAAGTCCTTCCAAAGAAGTTTAGGGAAACAAGTGAATTTGAGTACAGCTTTCCACCCTCAAACAGGCGGTCAAGCAGAACGCACCATTCAGACACTTAAAGATATGTTGCGAGCTTGTGCATTGGACTTTAAAGGTAGTTGGGTGGACTATTTGCCACTTATTGAATTTGTCTATAATAATATCTACCACGCGAGTATCAAGATGGCACCTTATGAAGCCTTGTATGGGTGGTAATGTAGGTTGCGAATTAGATGGTTTGAAGTGGGTGAAACCACCTTGCTTGGGACAGATCTAGTACAACAAGCTATGGAAAAAGTTAAGGTAATACAGCAGTGGCTAGAAACAGCCCAAAGTTATCATAGATCATATGCGGATACTAGAAGGAGGGGACTGGAATTTTCAGTAAGGGATTGGGTATTTTTAAAGGTGTCTCCAATGAAAGGGGTTATGAGATTTTGTAAGAAAGGAAAACTGAACCCACGTTACATAGGGCCATATAAAATTATTAAGAGGTTCGGGCAGGTTGCATATGAACTAGAGATACCCCACGAGCTTTCAATGGTTCATCCAATTTTTCATGTGTCAATGCTTCGAAAATGCATAGGTGACCCATCCCGTATCACTCCTATTGAGGATGTGCGGGTTACAGGAGATCTCACCTATGAAGAGGTACCCATTGCTATTCTAGATCGTCAAGTTAAGAAGCTAAGGAATAAAGAAATAGCTTTAGTGAAGGTACTTTGGAGGAACCAGCAAGCAGAAGAAATA
>JAABOM020095512.1:0-27632 GCA_011800125.2 Solanum clarkiae
CCCTGGTTCTACACTATCATACATCACCCCACTAGTTGCTGGGAAGCTTAAGAGAACACCTAAATTATTGAATAAACTAATTGAAGTGTCTACACCAACCGGTGAATCTATTATGGCTCGAAGGGTTTATTATGGCTGTGTCGTATATGTTTGTGACTGTGACACATTTGCTGATCTTATTGAGTTAGAAATGGTGGAATTTGATGTTATAATGGGTATGGATTGGTTAACTTCTTGTTATGCAACTATGGATTGCCGAACTAAGAGAGTGTACTTTCACTTTCCAAATGAGCCAGTTCTTGAATGGGAAGGCAATGTTAGGGCACTAAAGAGGAAGTTTATCTTTTATCTTAAGGCCAGAAAGATGATGTCTCAGGAGTATATATGCTATTTAGTTAGAGTAAGGGATATGGAAGCAGAGTCGTCGACTCTTCAATCAATTCTAGTGGTGAATGAATTTGTTGATGTGTTCCCTGATGAACTTCCAGGCTTACCTCCTGAATGAGAAATAGATTTTGGTATTGACTTACTTCCAGGCACTCACTCATTTCTATTCCTCCATATAGAATGGCCCCAGCGGAGTTGCGTGAATTAAAGGAGCAATTGAAAGACTTATTGGAGAAGGGTTTTATAAGACCTAGTGTATTTCCCTGGGGTGCACCAGTGTTATTTATACGCAAAATGGATGGCAGCTTGAGAATGTGTATTGACTATCGACAATTGAATAGGGTGACAATTAAGAATAAATGCCCCCTCTCCAGGATTGATCATTTATTTGATCAGTTAGAAGGTGCCAAGTGCTTTTCAAAAATTGATCTGAGATCGGGGTATTACCAAGTGAGGGTGAAGGAGCAAGATATACCTAAGGATACTTTCAGAACACGGTATGGTCACTTTGAATTTCTTGTTACGTCATTTGGGCTAACGAATGCACCAGCAATTTTTATGGATCTGATGAACAGGGTATTTATGCCATTCTTGGATGTGTTCGTGACAGTGTTTATAGATGACATTTTGGTATACTCAAGGTCAGAAGAGGATCATGCAAATCATTTACGACAAGTGTTACAAGTTCTTCGTGATCGACAGTTGTATGCCAAGTTTTCTAAATGAGAATTTTGGCTAAACTCAGTGGCATTCTTGGGTCATATTGTGTCCGAGGAGGGAATAAGAGTTGATTCACCAAAGATAGATGCTGCGAAATATTGGCCAAGGACAATGATGCCCACAGAAGTTCAGAGTTTCCTAGGGTTGGCAGGTTATTACAGAAGGTTTGTTGAAGGTTTTTCTTCCATTTCTGCACCTCTAACAAAGTTGACACATAAGGCAACCAAGTTCTAATAGAATGATTCATGTGAAAAAAGCTTCCAGGAACTGAAAAATAAGCTAACTTCTGCACCTGTGCTAGTACATTTAGAGGGTACTGAGGGGTATGCTGTGTATTGTGATGCTTCGGGAGTTGGCTTAGGGTGTGTGCTGACACAACATGGCAGGGTAATTGCTTATACATCTAGACAGCTACAACCACATGAGAAGTATTACCCAACTCATGATCTTGAACTAGCAGCGATTGTTTTTGCTTTGAAAATATGGCGCCACTATTTGTATGGAGTTCACGTTGATATATATACTGATCATAAGAGCCTGCAATACATTTTTAAGCAGAAGGATCTAAATCTGAGACAACAGAGATGGATGGAGCTAATAAAGGATTATGATGTTGATATACTATACCATCAGGGGAAGGCAAATGTGGTAGCTGATGCTCTGAGTCGTAAGGCAGTTATGACTACTGGTGATCAGGCCATGGTTAGTCAAGGGGTGGCTAAGGATCTATGTCAACTAGCCAGTTTAGGAGTTCACATTCTTGAAACTCCAAAGGAAGGGGTAATTGTATATAATGCAGTGACGTCTTCATTGGTAATGGAGGTGAAAGAAAAACAGTTCGAGGATCCAGTTCTATGACAACTTAGGGAAAAGTGAGTCAAGGTGCGATAAAGGGCTTTGACCTTACACAAAATGGAGTACTTTACTGCCAAAACAGATTATGCATGCCTAATGTTTATAGGTTAAGAAAGAGGATAATGGAAGAAGCCCACCATTCCCGATATTTTATCCATCCAGGATCAACTAAGATGTACCATAACCTGAAGGGAGTGGTTTGGTGGGGAGGCATGAAAAAGGACCTTGTAGAATTTGTGGCTCAATGTCCAAATTGTCAACAAGTGAAGGTAGAACACCAAAAGCCAGGAGGTTACATGAAATGTATAGAACTTCCAACTTAGAAGTGGGATATGATCAATATGGACTTTGTTACCGGGTTACCTCGCTCATTTCAGAAGTATGACTCTATATGGGTAATAGTCGACAGACTCATAAAGTCAGCACACTTCCTACCAATTAGGAGTGATTATACAACAGAGGAGTATGCCAAACTGTACCTCAAGGAGATAGTCAGGCTACATGGAGTTCCAATCTCTATTATATCAGATCGAGGGGCTCAATTCACTGAAAAGTTTTGGATGTCTTTCTAAAGGAGTTTAGGAATGCAAGTAAATTTGAGCACAACATTCCACCCTCAAACAGATGGTCAAGCAGAACGCACCATTCAGACACTCGAAGATATGTTGCGAGCTTGTGTATTGGACTTTAAAGGTAGTTGGGTGGACCATTTGCCCCTTATTGAATTTACTTATAATAATAGTTATCATTCAAGTTTCAAGATGACACCTTATGAAGCTTTGTATGGAAGGAAGCGTAGGTCTCCAATTGGATGGTTTGAAGTGGGTGAAACTACCTTACTTAGGCCAGATCTAGTACATCAAGCCATGGAAAAAGTTAAGGTGATACAGGAGCGGCTAGAAACAGCCCAAAGTCGTCACAAATCATATACGGATGCTAGGAGGAGTAGGCTGGAATTTTCAGTAGGAGATTGGGTATTCTTAAAGTTGTCTCCAATGAAAGGGGTTATGAGGTTTGTTAAGAAAGGAAAACTAAGCTCACGTTACACAGGGCCTTATAAGGTTATTAAGAAGATCGGATAGGTTGCATATGAGCTAGAGTTACCCCAAGACCTTTCTATGGTTTATCCATTTTTCCATGTATCAATGCTTCGAAAATGCAATGTGACCCATCCCGTATCACTCATAATGAGGATGTACTGGTTACAGAAGATCTCACTTATGAAAAGGTACCTGTTGCTATTTTGGATTGCCAGGTTAGGAAGCTGAGGAATAAAGAAATAGCTTCAGTGAAAGTACTTTGGAGAAATCAGCAGACAAAAGAGATGACCTGGGAGGCCGAGGACACGATGAATTCAAGATACCCTCATTTTTTTGAAGCTAAAGAGGATGCCCAACATGCAGAATTAGAACACTAATAGGTACGCGTGGTTGAATAATTAGTGTGTTGTTAAAGGTTTACTTAAATAAAGGTTTATATTTCGTCAAGTTACCCAATTGTGCTAACATTTGGGGACGAATGTTCCTAAAGGGGGGGGGGGGTAGGATATAACACCCCATATTATACATGTACTAATAGTATGGGACTAAATCTTGATATGGTTTGGTCAAAGTAGCGTCAATTCTTGAAAGTGCTGGATTCTCGTGTTAATAGGTGATATGGGCGTCTAGTGCTTATGAGGGACTTGTGTATATGCATTTTATGTAAAACTGAGGATATCATAACTATAAATAAAGTAAGAGAATTGAGGTGGTTGTATGAATTAATAATCTAGTAGGTGATTCATCGACTTTCTTAGCTTGAATTGTTAGCTAAATGGAAACGAGGTTCGATGTCATTTTGTCCAAGTTTGATTATGGATAAAATCTATTTTAAGAGTGTAATTTTATCCCATGTTTTAGCATCATAAATGGACCTTATTTTAAGTCCAAGAAGAATGAAAGAAGAGCCCAAGTACATTCCAAACCACTTGACTAAGTGGGGCCAAAAACGGATTAAGAGGAAGGCTAATTTGGCAGCCAATTTGATGCCCAATTAGGCTCAATTTTGAAGTCCAAGCTGCTGCATAACCAGCCTTATTATTTGTGGTATTAAGTGGTCTTATATGGTCCAAAACACCCAAGGAAATTCGTCCAAATGAGGCCCTTTAAGAGGGGATTATAAGCAGCAAATTTCAGTCCCCATTTAGACTTAGAAAAAATTTCAGCTTTCTCATTTTCCTCTCTAAACGTTTTTTGACCTAGCAGCAGCAGTCAAAGGAATGTGGTACGGGCAGTGGTACGACCTATGTCTTGGAACTTTATCGTGGAAGATTTTTTTAAGTATGGAATCACTGTCTTGGAACTTTATCGTGGAAGATTGTTTTAAGGGATGTGGTACGGGCAGTGGTACGACCTATGTGGCCTTCTGTGAGGATGATTTCATTGAAAATTCTAAGTCTAGGATTACTGTTTCGGACCTTTATCAGGCAAAACTTTTCTAAGTGTTGGATCACGGGCAAGTATACGGTCCGTGTAGTGCCTTACGGACCGTATATCCACTTCCTGAGGCTTTAATTTCAATTTTTCAACTTGTTTCATTAATAGCATTTTCATAAATACCGTTTATTTTAAGGGTCTTTTGTGACTTCCTTTGCCACCTAAAGACTTCCTAATGACCTAAACTTTATTCCTATTATTCAAATTCATTTCTGACATTTAAAATTCTCTCTAGCATTTCTCATAGAACTCTAGTGGGAATTAAGCTTGGAAATCAGGGGAAGACTCATTCTTCTTTAAATTTCTTCTTGAATCTTCTTCATTTGCTAAGGTATGTGGGTTTGATTCTTGGTCCCTTTCAACCAAGAAGACCCAAACCCTTTTCAAGTGATTTTCATGAATTTTAGCTTACTTTAAATATGGGTTGCCAATATTATGATTTATTAAATTCAAGTGATGAATGGGCTATGTTTATTTATTTATTTATTTATGTATTTTAAAGTTAATTAATCCCTAATATGATGAAATGCATTGAAGTTATGAAAATGCATGTCCCTTTTAAAACTTGATTTGTTCATGGGTAATCTATATTATGTTTTAAATATGAATTTTATATATTTGTTTACTTGAATTTCATAATGTGTTGTTGATTTTAGATTAAATCTCAATTACCCATGCTATTCTCACATTATTCATAGCACATGCATTCATATACATTGGATTTTATGACAATTTTGAAATGGGTTAAGCCCAATTATTTTTTTGTACATGATTTTGATATGATATTGGTTATGACAAGAATATGACCACATAAATGTCTATTAGATGGCTCTTTGAGCATTTTGGGTGCTTTCACCATCTCGTATACGTGAATGAGCTATTCCTATGCATGAGTATAATGATTATGAACTATGATTCGGCTTTGAGCCCAAGTACTAATGATTATGAAATATGTTTGGCTTTTGATCCTAAATGTGCACTAAAAGGATTTGAAATGACTATTGCCTCCTTTGAAAGTATGTATATGTATAAGTATTCTTGTGGGATTTTTTGACTTAGCACCGATGAGATTGGAGGTGTCAAGGCTATCCCCAAGTGTCCTCTTCCATTTTCTTGAACTATGTGACAACATAGGTATTGAGATCTGAGGCTTATCCCGTTAGTTGAGACATGACTCGCTACAAAGATTTGAGGCTCATCCCGTTAGTTGAAGCATGACCTGCTAGAAATGTTGTGAAAATTCTATCCAAAATGGGAGGTCTGTAAGAAAGGTTACTTCTCCAAAATGGGAGGCCTCTAAAGAGAAGTATGGTTTACCTTTGGCAAGTAGACCACCTCTTCTTCAGTGTGGGGATAGCATTGAGATTCCAAATAATAGCTCACTTGGTCTTACATGTCAGTTGAGGTCTCATCCCCACTATATATGAGCATTTTTGCATTTCATGGATCATTGGTTTCATGGCATATAGTATACTATATGTCTTGCTATATGACTCTTTCAATATTATATGCCCTTGCCATCTAACATTGAATTCAGGTTTGTAAGTAATATGTATTGAATGCTCACATACTTAGTACATTCAAATGTACTAACACATACTTTGCCTACATGATCTAACCATGTAGAGAATGAGGACTACACTCATCCGCGGTACGATTTCTAGCTTGGATCTTGAGGTTTGCTTGTAGTGGTGAGTCCTATCTTCTTAGGACAAACCACCATTCCTCTACCTATGGTTCTTTATTTATGTTATTTACTTTGATAGTGAGCCCGGTGTATGTCTTGGGCCCCATCCTATCTTATGACTAGAGGCATTGTTGGACATCTTTTAAGCTCTTTTACGATATATGGTAACTGTTGTGATTGAAGGTTATGCTTATGTTTTGGCTACCTATTGGATATCATTATGTGCCTTGGTTATGAGCTTTATAAAATGGTCATATGTATGATGTGAAAGATCCTAATCCCCGAATCACCCCTGTAGAGTGAGTCATACTCATCCACCCCTTAATATTTATGTGCTACGTGCTTTGTGAATCCATATTACTCCCATCCCCTATGACACCTGCATAGCATGAGTCCTATTCCCCTATCCCTTAGAATTATGTGTTTATTGACCGTTTACACTTTTGAATGATGATGTGCATATGGATAATATGAGGCTTGTTTTGGGACTCTCGGGTTCCCATTTCCATGTCAATCCTAGACCCTAGGTCCAGGTCGTGACAAGCTTGGTATCAGAGAACTAGGTTTATAAATGATCCTCGAAGTCCAACATGCCATGTCATATAGAGTCCTATTCATGGGTATGAAGTGCACCATGCCCATGAGTCGGAGGCTATAATGATGTTCTAGGAAATTGTCTTACTTTTTCATGTCTTATGTCGTGTTATGGATTGTATGTTTGGTTTCCTTATCTTGATGGTGTCATTGCTCCATTGCAGAAGATGCCTCGAGGAAGAGCTCCCCTATTAGGAGCAGCTCCGACTAATGAGGGTTAAGCACCTCAAAAGCTTATGGAAGTGCCTATTTCTAATGGTGAATTCCGTACGGCCTTTTCTATGCTTGCCCAGGTGGTGACTTCTCAGACTAGGCAGGCTGATCTTCCTCGGGATCCCACCCCAGTTTCTAGGGTTATAGGTTTCACCTGGATGAATCCTCCAGAGTTTTATGGGCCAAAGGCTGATGAGGATGCTCAAGAGTTCATTGATGAGCTCACTAAGGAGTTGACTGTTATGGGTGTCACTTAAAGTTGAGTTGGATGCTTATCAGTTGAAAGATGTAGCCCAAGTGCGTTACAACCAATGGTCGATGGAGAGGGTTTGTGGTAACACGGTCAATTTGGAAGAGTTCAAGTTTGCCTTTTTAGATTGTTTTTTTTTCCACTTGAGCTTAAGGATGCCAAGATGACTGAGTGTATCAACCTCAAATAGGGTGGTATGAGTGTTAGGGACTAAGCCCTCAAGTTTATTAAGCTCTCAAAATATGCTCCTATGCATGTGGCTGACCCCCGTCCAAGAATGCATAAGTTCATCTTCGAAAATCTCTAACTTTGTTGTGAAGGTGTTTCATAGAGCTATGCTTATTCAAGATGTGGAAATCTCCAAGATCATGGTATATGCTGAACAGATTGAAGGGGACAAACTCAAGGAGAAGAGAGTGCATGGTCCTGAAGAGGGACCGTTATGATGGTGGTTTCTCCAACTCCAAGGGTGGTGGTTATGGTCGCTTCCAATAGGGCTAGAGTTGTTAATGCTAGGGTTGCTAATGCTAGAGTGCCTCCTCCTAAGGCACTAGTTGGTGGTGGACCACGGTTTCCCTAGTATGACAAGTGTGGAAAAAATCATTTGGGTACTTGTTGGAAAAAGTTGGGTGCATGCTTTAGGTGTGGTGACAAGAATCACAAGGTTGCTGATTGTCCCCAAGAATGCTAAAGGAGGACAATGTCAAATGGCTCAAGGTGGAAAGGGCCAACAAGGAGCTCCACAAGGTGTTGGCAAGCGGAACAACAGGTTCTACGCTCTTCATGCTCGCCAGGAGGTTGAGGAGGCACCAAATGTTATGACTGATATGTTAAAAGTCTTTAATTTTGATGCTTATCCTTTGCTTTACCTAGGTACAAATTTGTCTTTTGTGACTCCTCTGTTCGCTGTTATGTTTGACTTGAGTCCTAAAATTTTGAGGGACCCCTTTTCAGTTTATACCCCCGTAGGTGAATCTGTTGTTGTTGCTCATAGAGTTTATCGAGGTTGTCCTATTTTTGTGTTGCATAAAGTCTTTCCGTGTGATCTTATGGAACTTGAGATGTTTTTTTTGATGTGATTATAGGGATGGATTGGTTGCATCCTTCACATGCCCTTATAGATTGTAGAACTTGAAATGTCAGGTTCCAACTTCCGGATGAACCTGCTCTTGAATGGAAGGGTAGTAGGTCCGCTATTAAAGGTTATTTTATTTCCTACCTTAAGGCCCAGAAGATGATCTACAAGGGGTGTATTTATCATATTGTGAGGGTCAAGGATGTGGAGTCCAAGTCACCTACTCTTGAATCGATCCCGGTGGTGAATGAGTTTCTGAATGTGTTTCCCAAAGACTTCCAGTTCCTCCTGAAAGATAAGTAGAATTTTCCATAAATCTTCTTCTAGATACTCAAGCTATCTCTATTCCTCCATATCGTATTGCACCGGCTGAGTTGAAGGAGTTGAAGGATTTGTTGGAGAAAGGTTTCATTAGGCCAAGTATATCTCCATGGGGGGCTCCAATGTTATTTGTAAGAAACAAAGACAGGTCTCTTCGACTGTGCATTGATTATAGACAATTGAATAAAGTAACCATCAAGAATAAGTATCCAGGAAAGAATGACTTGTTCAATCAACTTCAAGGGGCTACCCATTTCTCAAAGATTGTCCTTCATTCTGGTTATTACTAGTTGATGGTTAGAGAGTGTGACATTCCCAAGACGGACTTTTAGACTAGGTATGGGCACTTTGAATTTGTGGTGATGCCATTTGGTTTGACTAATGCTCCGACCATGTTTATGGATATTATGAATCGGGTGTTCAAATCTTTCCTTGATAGTTTTGTGGTTACCTTCATTGATGATATTCTCATTTATTCCTGAAGTGAGCGGGAGAATATGGATCATTTGAGGTTTGTTCTTCAAACTTTGAGAGAGAAGAATTTGTACGCTACGTTTAGCAAATGTGTGTTTTGGTTAGGTGAAATTGCTTTTATTGGTCATATGGTGTCCGATGATGGTATTAAGTGTGACCCGAAGAGGACTGAGGCCGTGACGAATTGGCCTAGACCATTGAATCCTTCGTATATTTGGAGTTTTCTTAGGTTAACTGTCTGTTATAAAAGGTTTATTGATGGCTTCTATTCTATTGCATCTCCATTGACTAAGTTGACTCAAAAGAATGTTAAGTTTATGTGGTCGGATGAATATGAGAGGAGTTTTCAGACTTTGAAGGATCGACTTACATCAACTCCTGTTTTGACTTTACCAAATAGTTTGGATGGGTTTGTGGTGTATTTTGATGCTTCTTGAATTGGGTTGGGTTGTGTACTTATGCAACATGTTAAGGAGATAGCTTATGCATCAAGGCAATTGAAGGTGCATGAGCATAATTGCCCGACTCTTGATCTTGATGTAGCGGTGATGGTATTTTCTTTGAAATTTGGAGACACTATTTGTATGGGGTGCATATTGATATTTTCACCGATCATAAGAGTTTGTAATATGTGTTCACTCAAAGGGATCTTAACTTGAGGCTAAGGAGGTGGTTGAAACTCCTAAAAGACTATGACATGAGTGTACAATATCATCCCAGCAAGGCTAATGTTGTAGCTAATACTCTTAGTAGGCTATATATGGGAAAAGTTGCTCATGTTGAGGAGGAGAATAAGGAGTTGGCAAAGGATGTTCACCGTCTAGCAGGGTTGGGTGTTAGGCTGCCTGACTCTAATAATAATGGTATTCAGGTTCAAAATGAGGCTGAATCTTTGGTGGTTTGTTGATGTAAAGGCTAAGCATGATCTAGATCTATTGTTGGTTGAATTGAAGAAGTTGGTTGCCAAAAAGAAGATAGAGGTCTTCTCCCAAGGGGAGATGATTTGCTTCAGTATCAAGATCAGTTATGTGTTCTTGATGTGGATGATCTTAGTAGGGTGATCATGAGTGAAGCTTATAACTTTCATATTCTATTAGTCCAGGGTCTACTAAAATGTACTTGGATTTGAGGGAGGTATATTGGTGGCATGGTATGAAGAAGCATATAGCCAAGTTTGTATCTGAATGCCCTAATTGTCAACTAGTGAAGGTTGAGCACCAAACGCCCGGCGTTTTGACTCAATACATTGAGATTCCTACTTAGAAGTGGGAAGATGTGAACATTGATTTTATGGTTGGTTTGCCTTGGCGCAAAGGCAAATTGAGTCTATTTGGGTCATTGTGGACCACATGACTAAGTTGACTCATTTCCTACCGATCAAGACTACCTTTGGTGCCGAAGATTATACAAGGTTTTAATCCAAGAGTTGGTGTGGTTGCATGGTGTGCCTAGGTCTATAATATTGGATCGAGGTGCCCAATTCACTTCTCTCTTTTGGAGGTTGTTTCAAACAAGTACTAAGGTGAAGTTGAGCACCACTTTTCATCCCCAAATTGATGGACAAGACAAGAGGACAATTCAAACTTTGGAGTACATGTTGAGGGCTTGTGTGTTGGAGTTCAATAGTAATTGGGATGATTGTCTTCCATTCATTGAGTTTCCTATTGTAATATCTTTCATGCTAGCATTGGTAGGGCACCATTTGAGGCTTTGTATGGTAGGAGATGTAGGTCTCCATAGGGTGGCTTGAGTTGGAGAAGATGGCTTTGATTGTCCTGGACTTTGTGGTGGAGGCTATGGAGAAAGTGAAGTTGATTAGGGAGTGGTTGAAGATGGCCCAAAGTCACCAAAAGTCTTATTCAGATTTTAGGAAGAGGGATCTTGAGTTTCATGTTAGTGACTGGGTATATATGAATGTCTCAGCTATGAAGGGTGTGATGTGTTTTGGTAAGACGGGCATGCTAAATCTCTAGTATGTAGGCCGTTATGTGATTGTTGAGAAAATTAGGAATGTGGCTTATAGGTTGGAGTTACCTTCGAACTTGAGCTCTATTCACCCGGTCTTCCATATGTCTATGTTGAAAAAGTTAGTTGGTGATCCTAGTACTATTGTGCCTTTGGAAGGTGTTAAGGTTAAGGAGAACTTATCTTAAGTTCTGGTAGAGATTTTGGATAGGCATGTGAAGCAGCTTCGTAACAAGGAGGTGGCTTCGATTAAGGTGCTTTGGAGAAACCAATATGTGGAGAGTGATACATGGGAGGTGGAGTCGGACATGATGAAATGATATCCCCATCTTTTCCAATCTACTCAAGCCTAAGGTATTAGTTTCTTCCTTTTCCAAGTGGTCCTAACTCTTTCATTCTTGATTTTCATGGCATAACATGCATACATGTGCACAAAAATCATTCCCACGATGTTTTGAATGATTTGAATACGTTTTAATATGAGTTTTAATGACTTTATGATCTTCAAGTCACGAAAATGCATTGTACCTTATGATTGAATGTTTCATGTTCTAATTCAAGCCTTTCAAGATTTGTTCTTGCACATTCAAGGATAAATGTTCCCAAAGGGGAGATAATGTAACGGCCCGGACGTTGTACGACCTCATTGGAGCTTGAAAATTTTGTTTTCGAGAAGTTTTGAACCAAGGTGATGCTCCATGGGAGCCCTAAAGGTCTATGTGAGGTCACAAGGCCTGTGTGGAGCCTCATACAGTGGCCCTTGGCCCTATGAGGGTGTTTGGCCCTTAAATGTGGAGTTTTAAACTAAGGCACACCACAAATAGACCCCTCACGGTTCATGTGACACCTCACGGACCATGTGGTGGCCTTAGTTTAAAATCCCATAGTTTGAGACCTAGTTTAGGTTTAGGGCTAAGTATGCAGTCCGTACAAGGTGGTACAGTCCGTATGGCCTCCCGTATGTCTTCCAGAGTGAAATTTTTCTAAGAATGGAATCACCATCTTTGATCTTTATCGTGGAATAGTTTTTTTTTCAAGGGAGGTGGTATGGGCAGTGGTACGACCCATGTGGCCTTCCATGAGGATTATTTTGTTGAAAATTCTAAGTACGATATTATCGTTTTGGACCTTCATCAGGCGAAAGTTTTCTAAGTGTTGGATAACGGGAAAGTATACGGTCTATATAGTGCCTCACGAAACGTATACCCCCTCCCTCAGACTTTAATTTCAATTTTTCAACTCGTTTCATTAATGACGTTTTCATAAATACAGTTTATTCTAAGGGTCTTTTATGACTTCTTTTGCTACCTAAAAACTTCCTAATGACCTAAACCTTATTCCTCTCATTCAAATTCATTTTTCACATTTAAAATTCTCTCAAGTCTCTCTCAAAGAACTCTTGTGGGAATTAAGCTTGGGAATCAAGAAAAGTCTCATTCTTGTTCAAATTTCTTCTTGAACCTTCTTCATTAGCTAAGCTATGTGGGTTTGATTCTTGGTCCCTTTCAACCAAGAAGACCCAAACCCTTTTCAAGTGATTTTTAAGAATTTTAGCTTACTTTAAATATGGATTTCCAATATTATACAACAACAACAACATACCCCAGTGCCTCAAAAGGCTCCCGCTCATTGCAGGGTGAGGGGGGTCGTATGTACGCAGCCTAACCCCTATGTTTAAAAACATAAAGCGGCTGTTTCCAGATGACCTATGAGGAGCGTCGAAAGTTGCATTGACTAACTGCTACTTCACAAATGAAAAAAGTGCAGATAGTTTAAAGAGCCATTTTGCTTTATTCCATCATACTCCAAGGCCAAAAAATAGTCAATCCTTGGCTCCAATATTATGATTTATTAAATTAAATTGATGTATGAGCTATGTTCATTTATTGATTTTAAAGTGAATTAAGCCCTAATATGATCAAAATGCATTGAAGTTATGTAAGTGCATGTCCCCTTTAAAACTTGATTAGTACATGGGTAATCTATATTATGTTTTAAATATCAATTTTACATATGTCTTTACTTGAATTTCATAATGTTTTGTTGATTTTAGATTAAATCTCAGTTACTCATGCTATTTTCATGTTATTCATAGCACATGCGTTCAAGTATATTGGATTTTATGATTTGAAGTGGGTTGAGCCTAATTATGTTTAGGTAAATGATTTTGATACAATATTGGTTATGACAAGTATGTGATCACATAAATATCTATGATATGATTCTTTGAGTATTTTAGGGGCTTGCACCATCTCGTATATATGAATGAGTAATTCCTATACATGAGTATCATGATTATGAATTATGATTTGGGTTTGAGCCCAAGTACGAATGATTATGAAATATGTTTGGATTTTGAGCCTAAATGTGCATTGAAAGGATTTGAAATGACTATTGCCACCTTCAGAAGCATGTATATGTATAAGTATTCTTCTGGGATGTTTTGACTTAGCACCGATGAGATTGGAGGCCTCAGGGCTATCCCCAAGGGTCATCTTCCTTTCTCTTGAACTGTGTGCCAGCATAGGTATTGAGATCTGAGGCTCATCTCATTAGTTGAGGCATGACCTGCTAGAATGATTTGAGGCTCATCCCCATTAGTTGAGGCATGACCTATAGAAATGTTGTGAAAATCCTATTCGATATGGGAGGCCCATAAGAAAGGTTACTACTCTGAAATGAGAGGCCCGTAAGGAGAAGTATGATTTACCTTTGGCAAGTAGACCATCTCTTTTTTGTTGTGGGGATAATATTGCGATTCCAAGTAATAGCTCGCTTGGTCTTATATGTCGATTGAAGTCTCATCCCCACTATATCGGAACATTTGTGCATTTCATGCATCATTGGCTTTATGGCATATCATATACTATATCTCTTGCTATATGACCCTTTCTATATTATGTGCCCTTGCCATCTAACATTGAATGTAGGTTTGGTAAGTCATATGCATTGCATGCTCACATACTTAGTACATTCAAATATACTAAAACATACTTTTGCCTACATGATCTAACCATGTATGGACCGAGGACTACACTCATCCACCTTTATGATGCCTATCTTGGATCTTGAGATTGGCTGTCCTATTTTCCAAGGACAAACCACCATTCCTCTACCTATGGTGCTTTATTTATGTTATTTACTATGAGGGTGAGCCCGGGGTATGTCTTGGTCCCCGTGTGATCTTATGACTAGAGGCATTGTTGGACATCTTGTAAACTCCTTTACGATTTATGCTAAGTGTTGTGATTGAAGGTTATTCTTATGTTTTGGCTACCTATTGGATATCATTATGTGACCTAGTTATGAGCTCTAGGATATGGTCATATGTATGTTGTGAAAGATCCTAATCCCCGAAATGCCCCCAAAGAGTGAGTCATACTTATCCGCCCCTTAATATTTTTATGCCACGTGCTTTGTGAATCCATGTTACTCCTATCCCATATCACATCGCCACAATGTGAGTCCTATTCTCCTACCCCTTAGAATTATGTGTTTACTATCCATTTATGCTTTCAAACCGATGATGTGAATATGGATACTATGAGGCTTGTTTCTGGACTCTCGAGTTCCCATTTTTCATGTCACTCCTAGACCCTAGGTCTGGGTCATGAAATTTATGTCGCTAGCATCGGATTGTTGAAGAAGAGAGTTAGTGAGTCCTCTAGTTTGAGGAGAATATTCAAGTTTCTTTCCAGATTGATATACCTTACATTTCACTGTCCAGTTATGTTTCTTTATTTACATTTTACTTGAGGATAATATTTGAACATGTCTTAGCCCCTGTTAGGTCTATGTTAGAGGTATTGTTGGACAGGTATTAAGAGCTTATGTTCGAAATTAACTTTATGAATTTTATGTTGATTTTTCTTTAGCCTTGCTTCCCATTTAAGTTTTTATTTTATTTTTGTTCAGCTCCTATGAAATGCTTGATGTATGTAAAAGGCTTGGATGAGGTACTTTCTGGTTTCTCATTTGTCGTGTTATAACTAAGTCCTAGGCTTGAATCATGACAAACTTAACATCAGAGTACGAGGTGTTGAAATGGACCTCGAAGTCAAATATATAACATCAAATAGAGTCTTCTTCATGGTTGTGGAGCGCACCACAGTTATAAATCATAGGCTGTGAAATATTTAGGAAACATTCTCTTCTTTCATGAATCATGTCGTGCCTTAGAGTTGATCTGAGAATTACCTTTAATCTAATGAACTGTCCTTTGCAATTTTCTAGATTATGCCTCTAAGAGGAGTGCTCCCACTAAGAGAGTTGGATGAAGAACAAGATCCCCCAGCCCCTCAACCTCCTTATGAGGAGGTGGTTACTAATGCAAAGTTTTATACCGCCTTCAACCAATTGGCCCAAGCCATGATCAGCCAAGCTAACCAAGTTGTTATTGCTCTCCTCAATGCTCCTACCTTAGCCTCAAAGGTAAGCGAATTTATGAGGATGAATCCTGCAAAGTTTAATATTTCGAAGGTAGATGAGGACACCTAAGAGTTCATTGATGAAGTTCATGAGATATCGATCCTAATGAGGGTATGTTTAGAGGAAAAGGTGGAGTTGGTGGACTACCAACTTAAAGGGGCGACTGAAGTATGGGTTACTTAATGGAAATCTGAGAGAGTTGATGAGGGTCCTATTGGATGGGAGGAGTTCAAGGTTTCTTTTTTTGATCATTTCTTCTCTCTTGAGCTAAGAGCAACTAAAATGATGAAGTTTATCAACCTTAAGCGAGGGGACATGAGTGTGAGGGAGTATGCCCTTATGTTCACGTAACAATCCAAATATGCTCCTTTATTAGTTGCCAATCCTTGTGCTAGGATGAACAAGTTCTTGTCGAGAGTGATCAACTTGGAGGCACAAGAGTGTCACACCACTGTGCTAGTAAAAGAAATGGATATTTCTCTCCTCATAACCTACACCAAAAAAATTGAAAGGTAGAAGCTTAAGAAGAGAGCTAGGGCAACTGGTTGAGGATAGATCACCTTCTAGAGATGCTCCACTGCCTAGGCGGTAAAGGAACAATGACACATATCCTAAATGTCAAAAGTGTGGTAGAGTGCATCTTGGAAAGTGTATGGCCAATAGAGATGGTTGTTATGAGTGTGGATAAATGGGACACAGGAAGAGAGATTGCCCGGCGGCCGCCGGAAGAGGAAGAGAGAGAGAGAGAGAGAGAGAGAGAGAGAGAGAGAGAGAGCAGCTGCACTCTGTATATATGAATATTCTTGGATTGTATTATTTATCTGATGGGTTGGTTCTTGTGTTTGTTATGCCATGGTTGAGGTGGTGGGCATAGCACTTTCATGTTCATTTTCATGCATCCTTACACCTCAGTTTTAACATGCCATTTCATGTGTATGTATACTCATGTAATAGGTTTTGATTGAAGTTTCATGTGTAATAATGAGAATATGTTACTTGTGCATTAGAATGATGTTTGTTACTAAACATTTGAAATTTTTCATGAAAGTGATATTCAATTTGTATAATTGCATTCATGATGGGTTGGTATATATTCTTCTCACTCTTATCATACTATCTTGATTCATATTCGGGGACAAATATTCCCCCAGGGAGGGATATTGTAATGTCCCAGAAGTTTGAAGCTGAGACCAAGGGCAAAAAGTTGAAATTTGGTTATTAAACTAGAACCACAATCCCTATGTACGAGCCATGGTTCACTTCACCAACTATAGATAGGCCTAATGAATAAGGGTTTTGTCTTGGAAAAATTTTGAAGTCAGGAGGTGGAAGTAGAAAATGGGTCATAGATCATAGGGAGGTTTATGACTCATAGTTTAGGTGGTAGATGAGGCTCAAAGGAAGGTGGTTTTAAGCTGATAGAATGATCCCTTTTTATGAGTCATAGATGGTTTTATGGATTGTGGAAGTTGAGTCACAAGTAAGGTCCTGGAAGTTAGAAATTTACCTAAGTGTTGGAGGGAACTAAGAAAGATTTTGACTACTTTGGTCTATTTTACAGATCATAAAGGTGTTTGTGGTTTTGGGGCCTGAGTTAATGGGTTCTAGATCATGGTTTAGGAATCCCAGGATGGCTCATAGTTTGAATTATAGATCGTAGAAAGTGCCCGTAGAATAAAGACCAGGTAGAAAAATACGACTTGTGTTCTACGAGACCCAAAGTACATGTTGTACTTTTATTTACAACCCATAATCGAGCCTTCCCAGTCAGTTTAATAAAAGGCATTTTCATTATTTTCTCACATCCCAATGCGATGTCATTTTGACTCCTAACACACCTATATCAACCTAATTCTACCCCATTCATCCTTATTCCAAATCATTCTCTCAAAGTCTATGTCCTAAAATTCTCTCAAGTCTCTTGAGGTACCCTATTGAAGGCAAAGCTAGGGTTCCGAGTTTTCCTCTCCAAAGTTTATGATTTCCTCCATAGGTCTTCACCTAGGTATGTTGGTTTTAACCATAGAGTTCCTTTTACCCATGGAGTCCCAAAAATCTCTTTTCTCTAATTATTTACCAATCACTCAACATGTATTAATCTGATTTTATATGATGATTATTAGACTTATTATGTATCTAGTTGGTTTAGTCTCATGTGATATCTAAGGATTATGATGAATTTGAGTTCCTGGAATGTATTTTATGATGCACTTAGATCTATATGAAGTATATTAACATAATGTCATGACAAGCTATGATTTATGATGAGTATTAAGATGAATTTCATGTTCTTATGGCTAGGGCTTTGAAAACATTATGGTGAATTGTTTGGAAGAGGTCTTAACTTGATTAGTTCCATGAATTTGCCTTGACCTTTAATATATGCATGAATTTCAATACTACCTTTACGTCTTAACCTACCAAGCATAATGTCAAGTTCTATGATAAAGCATATTAAGTATGATGAAGGGCCTCACTATATATTATGCAAGTACATGAAATTATGAAAAGATTTATGAAGCCCTTGTTATGATGTTTCATGATACACCCTCCTGTGAAATGATAATTCTCACTTGAAGGGGTTATGAAGTAAAGGAGTTATTTTATGATTATGTTTAATGAACAATGAAAAGATTACTAGAGTTTCTCCCCGATCGATGTTTCCTATGACTTATGACATTCAAATTTCGTTGCGAGTTATTCTTAGGATAGAATAGACTTTGGAATGAATGCGGAAGCTTCTGATTAGAAGATTCATGAGACCACTAGTAAAATCCCATTGTCCCATAACTACGTGTCACCATAGGATATGAAGGATCACCCCTTAGTAGAGGCTTGATTTATTAGAAAGGTTATCATTAGTAGAGGCTTGGTCATTCTATAGCTTAGAAGATCCACTTAGGCATAATAAAGCTACCTTGGCAAGTAGGCTCCCCCTTTCTTTTAATGTAGGGTAACATTGGGACTACATGTTATAACTCATACAGTTTATCTTAGTTAATGGTAACTCTCACATATGTTTATTTTCTCTCCATGTCCCCTCAATGTCTTTTTATTCTGGTTTATGACGGTCCCTTCTTATTAAGCTCAAAGATGTTTCTTTCTATGGTAGATGATTTAAACCTCCATAACTTATGAATTTTCGCAAGCTTATATGATTTAACTACTATGATTATGTTCGTCCATGAATGCTACTAAGTTCTTCTATAGTTGCATTGTGATGTTTTAAATGGTATTGGTCCCACTTTATGACTAAATAATGCTCTTTTAAAATGGTTGATTTGACATGAGCCTTAGTATGAATCATTACATCATTGTTCCTATGTCATGTATTGCATACCTATATACTTAGCACATTCAAAATATTAATGCATACTCTTTTATACATGATTTAATCATGTAGGGTCCAACATTCCTCCTCCACTTGGCTAGTTTCAAATTGTTGAAGATGAGAGTTGGTGAATCCCCTAGTTTAGTTTCTTTCTATATTGATATACTAAGATATTTGATTTTCCAGTTATGCTTCTTTTGCTATATTTTACTTGAGAGTGAGCTTTGAACATGTCTTAGCCCTCGTCAAATCTATGTTAGAGGTATTATTATACAAGTAATAAGAGTTAATGTTTGAAATTATTTTTTATGAATTTTATGTTGATTTTCCTTCCCTTAACCCTGCTTCCTATTTAAATTTCTCTTTTATTAATGTTCAATTCCTACGAAATGTTTGATGTGTGCTAAGAGGCTTAGGTGAGGTGCCTTCGAGTTCCTCATTCGCCATGTTATGACTAGGCCTAATCTTGGAATGTGACATAATGTAACTTATGAGTTAGATCTCTTATCGAAGTTAGTGGCTATTCATCCTATTTTCACATTTTGATGCTTAAGAATCATTTAAGAGATCCTTCATTGGTCATCGCTATTGAGAGTGTTACGTGAAAGATAGTTTGTATTACAATGAGAGCTTTGCCCAAAACCTTGCTCGTTAGGTTCTCAGCTTAGTACAAAAGAGGTTGTATCAATCAAAGTTTTGTGGAGAAATCAATTTATTGAGGATGCTACGTGGAAAGCTGAAGAGGACATAAAGTCTACATAACCTAATCTATTCATGCCTTCTAATAAAGAGGTCGAAGGTAATATTCCTTATTCTTACCTTTGATTCAATGCGCATTTTTGATCTTGTGTAATTGATTCCTGAGTGTTTGAGTACTTGATTGCATTTATGCCTTAAGTTTACCCTTATCTTGGTATTTATTCGATGATAAATGATCCTAAGGGGAAAATATTGTAACCACCTTCCCTTGAAATATCCTAACTTAGATAATCCAAAAAGTTCAAGAAAATTGATTTGGTTCCACACAAGTTGGGTTTTATGGACAACATCTATGGCTCGTAGATGTATCTATGGACCATAGATGGGTTTTGTGGAGCCAAGTCTACAGTGGTGAATGAAATCTATGAATTTTAACGACTCATAGAATGTGTCCGTACACCCCCTTCCCCAAAGAGACTTGAAATTTTTCTAAGTGTCAAACCATTCCACGGATAGGGTCTATGAACTATAGTTCTTTCTAAAACCCAAAATGAGGCTCTGTTATTCCAAAAAATAAAAATTAAGTCTCTGAACTTTTCCTTCCCACGAATTGACAGGATGAGCCTTAGAAGGATCTACAATCAGTAGAAGGTGATCATAGACCCATGCCATGAACTGCATTAGTTTCCCCGAACAAAAGTCTACAAGCTCTAGACTGAACTTTGGCCTGTAGATAGAGTTTTGTTGTTTGTTCTGGTATTTTATTAGAGGGTAGTTTTATCTTTTCCCACCCAAAGATTTTCCTTCGGGTTCGATTATTATTTGATTTTTAGGTATGTAAGGCTAACATGATTTTGTACTGAGTTCGCCTACGTGCCCATTCACTTTATTGATTCAAGTTGAGTCTGAGTTTGAGTTTCTAAGTTCCTTGAATGGTATCCTTGAGTTATCTATTTTCTTATTGCATTCCTTGTATCTGTTTAAATACGTATTGATGATATCATGAGTTGTGTACTTTATTTAGATACATGTTCATGTCTTCATTCACATGAACCTACCTGGGAATTATATTTTATTTTACGGATGAATTGAGTTTGAAAGTTTGAATGATGATTATTTTGAATGAGATTGAGTTGAGTTAAAGGAGTATTTAAAATTTTATCTATTTTGAACATGATTATTTTGAGTTCAAATGATTATTTTTTAGGATAAAGTTTATATCAATATGAAAAAGCTTGGATATCATGTTTTAAACGAGAGTTTGAATTGAGGATTGAGTTGGTAAAAGTACAATAAGATTAAATAAGATAAATTGGTTTAGTTGATTTGATTGAGCATATAGAGTCATTGGAAAGTAGTGTTGAACACTAATGTGGGTAAGAGTAAATAGCAACTCAAAACCCATAAACTAGCAGATCAAACATGGCAACTAGTAGAAATATTTTTGTGGTTAGTCTCGTTCTTTCTAACTTAGTCCGTTAGAAAGGTCCTTTTGTGTGTAAGACTTAAAGTATTTGGTCCTTTCATGATCATGATGAGTCATCCTACTAGTTACTACGAATTTTTTTATCGACTCGTGCCTCCTCCTTCACTTATGGTTCGAGGATGAATGAGGGGTAAATTGGTATCTATTGTAATGATCTGAACCATTATTATTTAGGCAGAATAAAAATTTTATGGTATTAGTTGTTCTAACCAGCATTATCATGTCATAACTGGAATAACCCTGCCACAGCAGTGCTACCATGGTGTAACAACCCGGACCTAGGGTCTAGGAGTGACACGACGAATGGGAACCTGAGAGTACCCAAACAAGCCTCAAAGTATCCATATTTCACATCATCAGTTCGAAAGCGTATTCAAAAAGTAAACACATAGTTCTAACGGACGGGAAAGTAGGACTTATGCTATAGAGATATCATAGGGAAAGGGATTCACATAACATATAGCACATAAAGACTAAGGGGTAGTTAAGTATGACTCACTCTATGAGGGCGATTTGGGACTTAGGATCTTCCATATTTCCATATCAAACATACATAAATATAATAATCCTCATAAAAAAAGCCCATATAGCCATATCCAAAAGATATCCATAACCGTAAGCTCCAAATACAACACATAACACATAGATCCAACAAGAGTCTACAAGATGTCGAACAATGCCTCTAGTCATAAGATGGGACGGGGGCCAAGACATATTCCAAGCTCACCCTCAAGTAATTGTCCTTAGAAGATAAGACTCACCACAACAAGGCAAAACTTGAGATTCCAGCTAAAGTCGTACGGTGGATGATTGTAGTCCTCGATCTCTATGTGGTGAGATCATATAGACAAAAGTATACTTTAGTATGTTTGAATGTACTAAGTATGCAGGGTGCTTTGCATGTAATTTACCAAAACCTGCATACGATGTTAGATGACAAGGGCACATAATATAGAAAGACATATACATAGCAAGGAATGCAATATAATAAGATTCTATGAAATTCATGACGCATGAAATGCAAATGATGCTCATATATAGTGGGGATATGACCATAACTGACATCTCAAACCCATGCGAGATATTACATTAATTTTCCTGATGTTGACCTCCCATCGGGTAAAAGAATATTACTTGCCAAAGGTAATCTACACCACACATTACGACCTAGTCATTTTGTATGTGATGGCCACCTTCCTTACGACCCAGTCATTTCGAAAGGATTTCCATATTAAAACATATCATATCATAAATGAATAGTCATCCCTTATGACTCGTCCATTTCAGTGATGACTACCATCTTGTGCTGGCACATAGTTTAAGGAAAGGGAGAGAGCCCTTGGGATAGCTCTAACGCCCTCCAATCCATCGGTGCTAAGTCATCATCCCTAAAAAATATATATACGTGTATATACATACTTTCAAAAGAATCAATAGTCATTTTCCAAATCCTTTCAATGCATTCTTAGTCTTAAAAACCAGATACTTCTTCATAATAATTCATACTTAGACTCAAATGCCAAAATCATAATTCATAGTCATAATACTCATGCATATGAATAGCCCATTCATATACAAGATGGTGCAAGCACCCAAAATGCTCCAAAAACCATAATCATAGACATGTATGTGATCACATTCTTGTCATCACCAATATCTTACCAAAATCATATCATAATACATAATTGGGCTTTACCCACTTCATAATTACCATAGAAATCCAATGACATGAATGCAAGTGCCTTGAATGATATGAGGATAGCATGGTTAATTAAGATTCAATCTGAAATCAGTAATATAATATGAAATTCAAGTGAAATCATAATTAAATCCACATTTAAAATCATAATATAATCACCCATGCATAAACAAGTCTTAAAAGGGGACACGCACATTCATCATTTCATAAACTCAATGTAAATCATCATAATAGGCTTAAAGTAACTTAAAATCATCAAATATGTACAGCCCATACCTCAACTTAATTAAATAAATCCAATAATGAAAACTCATATTCAAAGAGAACTTAAATTCACGAAATTTGATTGAAAAAATTTAGGTCTCCTTGATTGGAAGGAATTAAGGATCGAACCCACATACCTCCACCAAGATGAAGAAACCCAAAAGAATTTGAAGAAGAATTGAGTCCTCTTGCTCTCACGTTGAAAATCTTCTAGAGTTCTTTGGAATAGATTCTAGAGTGGCTTGAGTGAATTAGTCTTGAATGAGGGTTTTGGAATTAGTGTAGAAGAGGTTTAGGAATATAAAGGGGGATTTAAAGGTCTTAAAAAGCCTTAGGGATGGGTCAAAATATTAAAAATACCTCAATAAAATACCCCTTTAAATTTTACCTGCAACATCTCACGCCAAGCTTCACGGGTCGTGAAGCCTCTCGTCTAGCCCTGATAGATTTTACGGAAAAGGTCATAACTTCTTGCTCCGAACTCGAAATGAGGTGAAACCAAGTGCGTTAGAAAGATAATTCAAAGATCTTTGATTTGATAGGTTGTGGGACACCCAATTCATTTTGTACTAAGAGATATGCCCATTTAAAATTGACCCTTACATTGATACTTATGAAAAACTTAGCCAATGAAATTCCTTTGAATTTGACTTGATGTAGGAGACCCATAATGGCCTTAAACAACATAAATGCGTTTGAATTGAAGACTTGAAGGTGAACCTAGCTTGAGCTTGAAGATCCCATACTTGAAAAAATTTTACGAAATCAACACCACGAAGGGTCATATAGCCCGTAGCAAGTCACACGACCCGTGTGACTACAGTTATGCTAAATATAGTCATTTCAAGCTTAAGGCCATTTACACAGTCCTCCACATGGTCCATGAAGTGTCACATGTCCCGTGGGTTCCAAGTGTGATGCGCCTTAGCTTGAAACTCCACACCAAGGCCACACTCCCAAAATTTAAGGCCAAGTGTAGTACCATTGGAGGCCACATGGTCCGTGTGACCTCACACGGGCCATGTAGTCTTCCTTGAGATGACACTTGGTCCAAATTTTGTCCAAAAATGAAATCCTCAAGTTTATTGAAGTCGTACAATATCGGGTCATTACATATGGTGGGATAGGACAAACCATAATGGGATCGTTGGGGCTAGAAAATCTAAAATGCAGATTCTTTTTTCTTTTCAACTTCTCTAGTGGTAAAATAGATGAGACTTGTCCTAGAAATGCTCAAAAGATTGCTCTTTAGTTTGGGAAGAAGGAACCCTAGCGCAAGAAAGACTACAACCAATAGATTTCAAGCTTGCTTTTACCATTTTGCCGCTTGAAAGTTGAAAATTGTGGTATCCTCCTTCTAAATCAGCTTGGGACCCAGGTAGACTAGGTTTTCCTTCTTGAGTAGTTGTAAATCTATTCCTATTGCATAATATAATATAGATTGATAGGAGAAATCATGTGTAGGCCTTCGAGCATAGAGTTTGGATGATTAAGTGTGCAATATTTATTATTAAGGAAAAAATGTATTATGCGAATTGTAATTAGGCTATGCCTAGTGGTAATAGTTTAGCTCTTGATTGTTAGCCTCAATACTTCTTATTGAGGTGGTTATTTGATCCTTGTAAGTTTATATGTAAAATTTTTT
This sequence comes from Solanum clarkiae, assembly GCA_011800125.2. Classification (NCBI taxonomy): domain Eukaryota; kingdom Viridiplantae; phylum Streptophyta; class Magnoliopsida; order Solanales; family Solanaceae; genus Solanum; species Solanum clarkiae. Next base: position 24,571 of record JAABOM020095512.1, read on the forward strand.
TGAGTTATTGTGAGATCTTGAGACATGTGGTAATCAAGACAGCCAATGTATAGCTATTGGTATATATATGTGTGTGTATTCATGTTGACCGCTCTATGTGAAATACTTGAGTAAGGCACTATTCATGAAAAAATGAGGTGAATGTGAAATGTCTTGATATTAATAATATCATACAATGAACCTGTTAATTTACTTATAGCTTCAAGTGGGGTGGTTGAATTGTAGGTGATGGCTTATGTCCTATCTATATACATACATATACACCTATTAACTATATGTTAGTACTGCCTACAGGTATATGAACAAGAAAGATGGAATAAACTCAAAGAAATGACTAATGGTGAACAGTTGCATGCAATGAAATTCATTGTATGATTGTACGAGTTATAATATATTTATTGATTGTCATTGGGATTGTGAGTATGAAATCATGATTTTGGATTGAGCATCACGTTCTGACATATGATTAGATCGGGTATCACATTCTAACACATTGTTAGGTCAAGTGTTATGTTTCGGCACAATATTGAATCGGATATCACCTTCTGACATATTATTAGATCGGATATCACATTTCAACATACTATTATTGGATCAGGTGTTACGTTCTGACACATTAACTATTGGACCGGGTGTCACATTTTGGGTATGGATTCCATGAGAGGACCGTTGTTGTAATGAACATGTTACTTGATTGTGCAAATAAATGAATGTATGACTATAGCTAACCAACAACATTACAAGCCAAAGACCGCTTGCCCCAAAACCTGAAATACAATTGTACAAAGCTACTATAGACCAAAATAAAATATACAAACCCACTACTAAAAATTGGCTAAAAATCGACGAAAAAAAAAGTGACGGATTGCCTCGCTTTTAAAAGTGACTGACTAAGCGACACAGTCCGTTATTTATTAAATATTAATTTTTAATTTTTTAATTACTAAAAGCGACGCACAGCAACATAGTGGCTGTCGCTTTTTTTCGTGAAATTTTTTGGTAAATGTTAATTCTTTTAGCTTTATTTTATTTTATAATTTGTAAGGAACAGAATGGCTACGTCGGTTGCTTATTTTTTAAAAAAAAAATAATTCAATCTCCAAAATTAGACTAATTATTAATTATTTTTAAAAACTTTTGTGACGGATAGCGTGACAATGTCTGTTGTTTATCTTTTTAAAAAAAATTAAAATTTAAATAATGCAATCTGTATAATTATATTAACTATTATTTTTTTCTTAAAACATATGTGACGGACAATATGGCAATCTCCATTGCTGTTTTGTTTAAAGAAAATTAATTTTAAAAACATATTTTAATTTTTAAAAATAATATATTATTTAAAAGGGGCGACAAACTAGGGGATGCCGTCCAGCGCCCCTAAATGAATCTACCCCCAAGACCCTTTCTTTTATTTCAGCTGACATTTCCCTTCTCTCTCTCTCTCTCTCTCTCTCTCTCTCTCTCTATAAATTAAAACAAACCCTAGCTCCCTCCGCCAGCTGAACGCTGACAGCGTACCGGCGACCATCCCTGTATGCCACCCTCAGCCAACAAGGCCACCCCACGCCCGCAACAACCCGGTACCCCCCCTCTCTCTCTCTCTTCTCTTTTTCTCTGTTTTGATTTTTTAGCCAATATTTTGATTTTATATTTTTTAAAATTAAAAAATCTTGAATTGTTTGTTAGTTTAGTTTACATATGTTGTTGACATTGTTATATTGTAATATAATTATGAATTAGAGAAGAAAATTTATATTTTGATTTTAGAGTTTAGTTTTAATTTGGTATTTTGAATTACTTTGTGATTTGGGGGTTTTGGTAGGTTGAATTAAAGTGTATTTGAAGTGATTAACATTGTTGGTTTGAATATTAAAATGTGAATTTGTCAACGAGTGTATATTTTTGAATTCTAGTTTGAAATGAGTTTTGAATTAGTTTGTGATTTGGATTTTGTTAGTTGGAATTAAAGTGTATAATTTGAAGTGATTAACGTTGTTGGTTTGAATATTTAAGTGTTAATTTGTGAATGAGTATTTTTAGATTCTAGTTTGAAATGAGTTTTGAATTAGTTTGTGATTTGGGTTTTGTTAGGGAATTAAAGTGTATTAATTGAAGGTATTAACATTGTTGGTTTAAATATTTAAGTGTGAATTTGTGAATTAAGATTTGTTGAATTGGATCATAAATTGGAGCGTTTGTTAGTTTTAATTGATTTGTGAGTTTCCATTTTGAGTTTATAGATCATAAATTGGAGTGTGTGCATAAATTCTCAACTTTAAATACTTGAACTTTAATTATATTTCAAATTTGAAAGTTTACAATTTAACTTAGAAAAATCTAGTTGGAAATGGGTTTTGAATTATTTTGTGATTTGAATTTTGTTAGTTGGAATTAAAGTGTAATTGAAGGTATTGACATTGTTGGTTCTAAATTAGTTTGTGAATGCGGATTTTTGAATTGTAGTTTGGATTGAGTTTTTTGAATTAGACTATAAATTTGAGTGTGTATATACAAAAGTTTGTACTTTAACATAGAAAGTTTAAATATTGTTGAACTTTAATTTAGAAATTTTGGTTGAATATGTGTTAAGTTGTGCACTTTGAGTTAGAAAATTATAGGTTGATCAATGTCATGAAAAAAAACTTTAAATAGTGAACTTTAACTTAGGAAATTAGAATTCTCTATTTTAGATACTTATACATTAGTTATACTTTAAATTTAAAAGTTTGTAATTGGACTTAGAAAAATCAAACTTGCATGTATAATTTTGAACTTTAGAATTTTTGCATCATTGTAGGATATATTTGGCCCGTCAAATTAAGCCCATCGACCCGCGGGCTAATTGGAAAAGGTAAAGATATTTTTTCTTTCAAAATTCTAATTATTGTATATATTAGTTTTTAAAAATTTATTCAATGTAAAATACTTGAATCTTGTTTAGAGTTCCCATTTTTAGTTTTTAGCAATGTATAATTATATTTCAAATTTGAAGTATATTTTAAGTAGTTGTGAACTTTAAGTTGAATATAATTTAGAAGTTGAAGTTGATATACTTGTTA
>JAABOM020095523.1:0-27632 GCA_011800125.2 Solanum clarkiae
AGAAGAAGTAAGTGAAGGCAATAGAGTGCCAAGTTCAAAACCCATAAAACACTAAGTATCAAAATCCCTCTTCCTCTTCTTCTCGTGTGTGACAATTATGTGAGTGTATTCCGCTGCGCACTCAACATTAACCGCCTCATAGTTAACAGTCTGGATGCATTTCAAAATTGCTTGTTCTTTGGGTTGGACAAGAAAGATACTGGATCTACTATTGATACAGCAAAAAATTTCAGATTCAAAGATCGGTGCTGAAATCTATGCTTCTCGACGGTGGAATAGGGGCGACCAAGCACATTAATGGCCTAAGATAAAAATAAAATGGGAGGCCTTAAACTCGAACCGAAAAAGTTATATATTTTTTAATTTGAAATCTATTCTTCAAGCTTGTTGAGCATAGTTTTACCTAATAATGTTTGTGTAAATGTAGTTATCCAATTAGGGGTCACTTGATAGCCGATTAGAATCATGCAAGTATTAATAATGTAGTTACTATTTATGCGGGTGATACACCAATTCTTTCCTAACTTACATATGTATTAATTATGCAGGTTGTTAACTTACTAGTCAAGTATCGCATTAATTCTTACATGAATAGTTTACTTCCTAACTAAATTATAATACATTGTATAATTTACGCAACAATTAATACATGAATAATCTATCTCTTTATTAGCTATTCAACGGTCCCTTCCTAGAAAATAAGGCCCGGCAGAGCCTTTTTCTTAAGCTTAAGAGCCGACACTGCTGCGGAACTAGAGTAAGTGTACAGTTTATTTGTTAAAAAACTTATAGGGGTGTCGCAACAATCTCAAGTCCAGAACCTCCTACATGCGTGCAACACGAAAATATGCATGTCACTTGAAAAAAGAAAAGGGGTTGAAATGAGACGAAGGTTCTCTCTTTAATGTACAACATATAATTTTTTGAGAATATTTTAGGTGTCTCTGGATGTGTACATTGTGTAGAATTTATGTGTAACATGTGAAAATGCTAAAAAAAAAATCTGTTTTAAAAAAAGAAATTTAGGTAGAACACTTACAAGTCTTTTTTTTAATTAAATTGGGTCATGGACCCGATTTTTTTTTTTGACTATATGGATATAACATTGGGCCCAAGAAAGGGCAAAAGTTTGATGGGTCCAAATAGGAATAAAAAGGGAAAACATTGAGCAAAGACCAACAACAAAGGAAACCCTACAGATGCGAATTTCTTTATTCTAGACACTTCACCTTCGTCTCTTTGCTCGACTTTTCCAATGCTTCTGTGGTTCACGAATCATCGTTTCAATCTCCTTTGTCTCTGGGTTGTCTAATCCTGCACATCTGGGGTTATCATCCTTTTGTCCACAGCTATAAAAGGTATGAATTTTCCTCTTGATCTATATCTTTCTTTTGATCTAACAACTTCTCTTCTCCTGCAAGGTGTCATCTCCGGTAAGACTAAGTTTCACTGAAGAGGTTTAGATCCTTGATTTCCTTCGTGCTCTTTTTCATGTAAGTTGTTTTCCTCTTTTTTACTGGTCCGAACGTCACTCCTCACTCTACCTAACCAACTGCATCTTTCCGGATCGAGAGGAGAAAATAGTTGCTCACTAGGTTACTGAAGAAGGGCGTCTGGATCTGCATGTCAAGATATCCAGGTTTAATCTCTTCCTTTTAACACTTATAAGTCTATTATGCAGAATCCTGAAAGTAATTTTACTAATGAAATTACTCAAACTAATAGGTCTCAAAACTCAAAAAGACTGAATAATATCTTGTTTTGGCAATAAGATCAAATTAGTATGGGTAATGGACATTGAAAGAGTGTGACCTTGAAAAAATTATGTACCACCCCGGCAATATCACCTCTGACAATGTTCCAACACTTTTGATAAAAAATAATCCGAAAAATCTTCAAGACCATTGGCACTATCAGTGTTATGTCCAAAATCACTTTTTTAACCTTTTCGGCAGTTGGTATAGCTTTAATCTTCGTATTCTCATTATCAACCTCTCCTGATATTTCAACTGATATGATCCGGTAAAGACATATCCTGAACAACATCTCCACCAATAAATTGGTCATTAAAGAAACTCACTGCATCTCTATCAATTTCAGCATTTCCTTTTGCCCATTCCCCATCAAATTTCAGTATTCTCTTCATATGCAACCTTTTTCTTTTCCTCTTAATTAAACAGTGAAAAAGATTTAGTGTTTTTATCATCCTTAGTAAATCATTGAAAATTTGTCTTTTGTGTTCAAAACTCTACTTCATAATGCAAATATTTTTTTAACTCAGCCTGAGCACTCTGCAGAAGAGTTCTATTATCAGAGCATGAGTTTTCTTCAAATGGGGCTTCTTTAAGCCTCACATATTCTTCTCTTATCACTAACTGCTTGAAAATATCCCCAAATTTCTCCTTATAGCACTTAGAAAGAGCTTGTTTGGTCTTCTTTTGGTTATGCTTTAACTGCACAAAAATCAACCACATCATCAAAACACCAATTGAAAAGATGGCTACCCCTATTCTACTAGTGAATCTGGTTAAGTAGTAGTAACAGACAATAAGAATAAAGCAGTAAAGCAGACACCCAACTTATAGTTAAAAAACTCCTTGCTCAAAGGAGAAATAACCACTACCTATACTAGTAGGATTTCAACAATTCTTATTACTTCAAACTCGAGCAATGTCAACTTACCAGCTCACAAAATAACTTTTGAGAAACTCACTAAGAATGAGAGTCAAACCCACTCTCAAATGACAACTCACACAAAGAAAATAACCTCTTATAATATTTGTCCCTAAACAAAGATTCTAAGAAGATTGCAAAACAACTTGAACAATCAAGAAAAACCAAATTCTAGATCTTTCTTGAGTGCTCTCCTTTTGTGCCCGTGCTCTTGCTTGAATGCTCTCACTTTTCAGAATACAAAAGCTATGACTTCTAGGGTGAAAGATTGTTTGTGTAGTCAACCCTAGATTCATTCCATGTAGGACTCTTATTTTAAGTAGGGAAGGCGATTCTTTTTCTTATAGGAGTCCTATTCCAATGTTGCTACCTTTCCGAGTCCCTTTTTGATTCTGTTTCCATAATTTTTACTCCTTGTCCAACTAGGATTCATCTTTGCACATCTTGGTACATCTGATTAAACCTAATTCCATTTGTCATCATCAAAACAACAAAGTTGTACCTTCCAAGATCCTAATGAATTCCCCTTTTTTGATGATGGCAAACATGTACATGTGATGTTCCTGAAACTTTCCCTCTTTTGATATCTCAAAAAAAAAACAAGCATAAGCAGAGAAAAAAATGACAAGCAACAGAAGCATAGGTACTAAACACAAGAAATTGATAAGGCACATGACAAAAAAACTAATGATATTAGTCATCCGTATTGCAAAAGCAACACAAAAGATAAAGGAACAACTAGCATATCAACAGTCAAAATCAGGCAAGCACCAGTGCCATACAAATCATCCAAAGCAAAAAAATATAGAACTCAAAATAAAAGTTGTCTGTAGTACAGATCAAAGTAAGGATTATACAAAACAAAAAGGGGAACGGGAAGCACTAGGGGTTACAGGATGAGGAAGAGGGGCCTGCGCCTAGTAACTTAAGCAACACATCCACCCGATGATTATGATCCATCTACTGTTAGAGGAGTCGGTCCTTAAGATGAAGTATCTCTATCTGTGAGTCCTCCAGATGATCTTTGAGTTCATCCACCAACGCCTGAAGATAGGCTTGTTTTGTCCTAGTCGCCTGAAGATCCCCATTATTTGAGACAAAGTCCTAGTAGCCTTATGAGGAGCAGGTGCGGGTGTAGCAACAACAACAGCTGTAGGGGCAAGAACACAACCACACTCTAGGGCCATGTGATGATCAATCATATCCTTCTTGGTCATCGCCTTGTCTACCACGAGTGGAACCTGGTGAGCTTTGAAAATGTAGGTCAGCAATTTCCCAAACACCACTTGGTGAGGATCAGGTGCAGGCAATCACTCGTACCATATGGCAAATGATTAGAGAAAATCAGTCCACTGGTTCCTGTAAGTTGATGGCATGGGCTATCCCCATGTCATGGAAAGTCACCTCATAGAGACGTTCACCTCTTGGAAGCACCCTTTTGTGTACCACTTCGAATAACAGTTTTAAAAACAGAGGCATATCCCCTTTTAGAACCTTTCTTAGTATGTTAATAACCCTGCTATTTATGAACTTAGAGGTTAACACACACCCTGCATCCTCTTTCCACACATACCCTGCATCCTCTTTCCACACACACTCCACCAATCCCATAGATGAAATCCTCAAGATTTCCCCTAAATTGAGCTTATCAAACACAATTTCTACCTCATGAACCTGTGAGGTGGCTACATTACCCTCCAACACTGTTAGGGTTTCAGAGAACTCAAGTACCTTCATTTCATGAATCGGTGTCTCCGTATCAAAGAACAGGTTAACTAACCTTGAGCTGCGAGTTTCACACATAGTTTTTCAATTAGAGAATAGGCGCAAACCTCTGGGTGTATGACCCACCCTTGCAAGACAGCCTTAGAACTGAAGTACAAGGGTTTCCCCACACGATTAAGTTTCTCTATATGTTTGTTCAGTCCAGAGGGAGCAAGGATTGCAGTGGGAGAACCAGCTATAGGGGTTCCCTCAGGAGAGGAGGGAGCGGTCACAGAAGAAGAACGAGCAAAAGGAGACTTACCAGTGCGGACCCATTTTCAGCTTAAAGTGGCCCAGCAAATTCAAAAATATATCGTTTGCTTCGAGTGATTGGCCCTTGAGTGCGAGGAACAGTGACTTTCAGAGAAGGGGACGCCTGGGCTAATCATTGCATGATGCCTAGCAGACATGAGCCAATGATACATCATCTATTGAGTCAGAGTGCTCTAGTGCAGGGTCTTGCATAGAGGGGGGAGAGTGGTAGAGTGGCTGGGGAGGATGGTGGGTTGAGAGTTGGTTTGGAGACAAGACGCGAAAAGGAGGGGTTTCAGTCGATGAGGAAGAGGGTGAAGTTGGTTTGTCAACTAGATAACGGTGGACAGGGCAAGGGAGATCCACATCAATATGGTAAGATTTGGATACTGTGAAGGAGGGGGGGCAGGATAGAGAGTATGGTATGTATGGGGAGGGGGAGGGAGACAAATGGTGTTGAGGATGACTGGTTACTGATGGTGGCGATGGTGGTGGCGCTAGTTGAGAGTGGAGGGTGAGGAAGAAGGTTTCTCCTGAGAAAGATCCTGTGTTATTGATGGAGCAATGGTGTTGGAGTCAGTATATAAGTAAAATACAAGAGCAGCCATTGTTCTTCTTGATTTCTTGAGAGAAAAATTCATTCAAGTGATTTTGAAAAGAAGACTTGATTTTGGCACATGAATGGGGTTCTAAATGACGGCCTTGGGAGTGGGAAAGGTTGCTAGGAAGTGATTGAAGGGATTTGTCTAACACTGCAACCGGCGCAATGCTTAAGATCCCAAGAGAAGATAATCATTGGACTTTTGAGCAAGAAAGCTTCCCGCCAAAAGTTTGACAATGAGTAAGGGACTAGGTTCATATAAGGAGCTACAAACATCTTCACTTGAGGCATGTATACAAATAGCAATGGAGACAGTATGGCAAGAGCATACTTGATGGTTGACTTTTGAGAACCAGTTTCCCCCTATCTCAATGTGATGCTCCAGCTAGGACAATAAGGGTAATATCAGTAATTCCTAGTGAAGGAATCCAAGTGTAATTTCCTGGGTCAGGTGCCTGTGCAACAGATACAAAGTCAGTAATCCTATACAATACTTAGAATTCATATTGAGACTTAGAGAGAGTGAGATTTAGGAATGATCATACCAAGATGAAGACAATTAAGCTCAAAGTGCTCTTGACTTAAGGCCTTGGTGAAGACGTCAACTACCTGGTCCTCAGTCTTGCAGAAGCCATTTCAATAAACCCCTTTTCTATATTGTCTCGCAAGAGACATCAATATGCTTGGTATACTTCTGATGAACCGACTTCTTGGTTATATTCATTGAACTCATGTCATCACACCTGATAGGGATGCAGTTAACTTTCACACCAAAATCCAATAGTTGTTGTTTGATCCAGGGAAGTTGAGCACAACAGGACGCAATAAGGACATATTCAGCTTCAATAGTGGATAGGGAGATGAAAATTTGTTTATTTGTAGCCCATAAGACTAGACATGTTCCTAAGAAGTGTGCCATACCTGAGGTGCTCTTTTGATCAACCAGGTATCCAACATAGTCAGCATCTACAGATCCTACCAAGTCGAATGAGGAACCAGTGGGGTACCAGAGAACTAGGTTCATGGTACCTTTAAGATATCACAGGAACTGTTTCACAACCTTGAGATGCGATTCCTTGTGTCTTGGTTGAAACATGGAATACATGCCAACACTGAACTTTGCTAGTGGTGAGGTATAGGAGTAAGCCGATCATTCCTCTATTCTTGGTTTCATCTATACCGACCTGTGCTTCATCATTCTAAAGCTTGGTGGTAGATGCCATAGGGGTGTCACTAATTTTAGCATCAAATATCCCAAACTTTGTAAGAAGTTTCGTGATGTGCTTTTATTGATAAATGGAGGTGCTTGCCTGTGTCTGATGAATCTGTAGACCTAGAAAGAAGTTTGGATCTCCCATCATGCTCATGTCAAACTCACTTTCCATGAGCTTTGCAAATTCTGCTCCCAAGGCCTCATTAGTTCCTCCGAAGATGATATCATCAACATAGACCTAATCTATGAGAACATGAGCACCTTTCTTCCTACAAAATAGAATATTGTCAATCTTTCCTTTGGAGTATTCATGACTTAGTAAGAAGCTAGACAGTCTATCATACCAGGCTCTAAGGGTCTGCTTTAGCCCATACAGTGCTTTATCTAGCTTATATACATAGTCAGGGTGTTCATGATCTTCAATACTTGGGGTTGCTTGACGTAATCCTCCTCCTGCAGGTATCCTTAGAGGAATGAACTCTTAACATCCATTTGGTATAGCTTGAACTCCATGTGGGCTGCAAAGGCTATGAGCATCCTAATGGCCTCAATATGTACCATAGCAGCGAAAGTCTCATCGTAGTCAATTCCTTTCTCTTGGTTATACCCTGAACCACAAGCCTGGCTTTATTCCTTGGGACAATACATTGTTCATCCAACTTGTTCCTGAAGACCGATTTAATACCAATTCTGAAGTAATATTCTGGAGGAGTAACCAGGTACCACAACTTTCTACGCTCAAACTGAAGGAGCTCTTCCTACATAGAAGATATCTACTCATCATCTAGCCAGGCTTTCTTGACATTTTTGGGTTCCACTAGAGATACATAGGAAGAGAATGCACACATGTTCTTGAGCTTTAACCTGGTAAAGATCCCCGAGTCTAATGGAGTCAACAGATTTTCTAGTGAGTAAGAGCTCTTGTGTTTCTAGTTATGGCCATGATCCTCAGGTTCTGGATCAGTATGTGCATTGCTTGAGGGACTCGGTCCACTAGATGTTGATGTCCCTGAAGTTTCTGCTCCACCAGAAAAGTTTGGCTCAGATGCCCCCTTCATTCCTTATTGTTAGGAGTGGAACTAGAAGGTGGAGGTGGTGGAGTTGAAGAAGCAGGTCTACTAGAATTTCCCCTTTGTTCATCATCAGTCTCTTCCGCAATTTGGTGCCCCAATTCGTGTACATGTTGCTGCAAAGCTTTCTCGGCCACAGATCTAGCCTCATCAAATATAACATGTGCACTATCTTCAACACACCTTGTTCTTTTACTGTAAACTTTATATGCTTTGTGTATACCCTAGGAATATTCCCTCATCACTTTTGGCATCAAACTTCCTGGGCGCATCCTTCCCATTGTTGTGCAAATAGTATACACAGCCAAAGGAGTGAAGGTGAGCTAGATTTGGTTTTCTGCCTTTGAGTAATTCATAGGGTGTTTTGCTTACAATGAGTCTAATCATGCATCTGTTAATGAGATAACAGGCAGTGTACACAACCTCTGCCCAATAGCTCTGTGGAAGATTATTGGCTATCAGCATAGTTCTAGCCATGTCTTCCATATTCTTTGTTTCTACTACCCCATTTTATTGGGGTGTTCTAGGTGCTAAGAAATTATGAGATGCCATTTTCAGCACAGGAAATTAAGAACTTAGAAATTTCTCAAATTCTTTACCATGTTCTGTTCTCAAGCTCATCAGATGGTAGTTCAACTTCTTTTGCACCATTTTAGCAAACACAGTGAACACATCGAACGTTTCATCCTTGGATCTCTGAAAGAGTGTCCATCTGATCCTCGAATAGTAATCTACAAGTACAAAAAATGCCCATTTCCTCCACTGCTTTGCCCTCGCATTTGGCCATAGAGGTCCATGTGAACTAGTTCTAGGGGTCTATGAGTGCTCACTAGACCTACTGTAGAAAGCTACTTTCGACGTGTTTACCTTGAGAACATGCACTACAAACTTGATCCTCATCAATCTTTCCCTTAGGTAGGCCCAAAACTAATTCGTCGATATAGGTTTGTTGATTGTTGAGAAGCTAGCACGACCCAGGCTTTTGTGCCATAGGGTGGATTCATTGCTCATGGCACTAAGGTATCTCAGCTTAGGTTTTTCGGGACCACTGATATCAACCTTGTATACATTCTTGTACCTTTTACGCCGAGTATGAGCCTCTTAGAGGAGGAATTTGTCACTCTGCACTCAGAGGATGTAAAGAGAACATCATTTCCTTTATCACACATTTGAGAGACTTATCATGCTCAAGATACACCTTTATTTTGAGGTCAAAAAGATCGTTGTCAAAGTAATAAACCTAAACAAGGTTAGGGTCGATCCCCACAGAGAATACAAAGACTTTCCAAATCGATTCACCAATAAACAATTCAAGTATTAACTAACTCAAGTCCCTAAAAGAGGGGGGGGGGGAGGGTTTGTAATGATTGATAAGAAATTTAACTGAACTAACTAAATTGGAAGACATAATGGAGAGCAACTTAGATATTGTTTTTCCCATGATTCACTAACTCAATATCCCCGGATATCACAATTCTCAACTAGAATATCGCATGCAGGACGGTAATTTAAGTTCTTCAAAACCTTTGGTCAAAAGTGAAGGTCGAATTTCACTATGGGACTTAGCCCATCTCCATAGTGTGGTATACTAACCATTATCCATAGTCCCAGTTAACCACCCCTTGGTCTAGTTCAATTGATTATAGAGAACACATCATCGAATCTTGTTAATCAATCTCGTTTCCTATTCATTACCACCTGGATCGGGAAGGTAACACTAGGTGAGTTCTAATATTAGCCACCACTAGAAAACATGCAAAATGAAGAAATTTGATTAATACACGCAAATACCCATTCTAAGAATTGCAAATAATTCGAGTTTATTTGGTTAAACTTTATGGTTCCCACAATCCCAAGTTGCGGGTTTAGCTACTCATGCTATGGGAAGATAAAGAAACTATAAATTGAGAATATAATTAATCTCTTACCAAAATAGATTGAATAACAAGCAAACCGAATTTGTATTGAGAATCACAAAGTTGAAAGATACAATGAATCCACAAGTGTATTCTCTTCTCCAATATTTAGTCGCAAAGTCTAAAACCCTAAAAGGCTCTAATTTAATGCTCTTTATCTAAGTTTGGTGTAATGCTTCTAAAAATAACCTAATTTTACTATTTATAATATTTACAGACAAGTCCCTAAAAATATTAGAGAAATTGATCGGCGTCTTCTATGGCTCGCAGTTATGACTCATAACTAGTTTTACGAGTCAAAATCAGGCTTTCATGTTCAGCTTCTTGAATCTTGCACTTCACTGCTACAAAATAACTTCACGAGTCATAGTATGATCGATGATTCGTATGGCCTCTCTTAGTCCTTATCTGTATCTTTGAGTCCTTCTCTGAAAATTTCCATGAAACCCCTCATTACGACTCGTAGAGCAAACTATGAGTCATAAAAAGGTCTTGTGTGGCTGAACTTCAAATCTTTAGAATTTCATCCAAGACTGGAAATCCTTACGAAACCCACTCTACGACCCGCAGATTGCTCTACGACTCATAAAAAGTCTCGTAGGTCTGCAAAAACCAGAAAAAGACTACAATCTTCCAAAAATTGTGCCAACGTGCTTCTCCTGCAAAAAAAAAAAAAAATAAAAACACATAAAAACCATAAATGTCGCATTAAGAACACACACAATCTCAAATTTTAGGCATCAAATGTGTTGTATTTTGATAGTACATCAACACCCTCAACTTAAAAATTGTTGCTTGTCCTGATGCGACGACTTAATCTAACTAGATAACACATCACATGCAGAACATAACTTAATGGCATATATTATATACAATTTTGGCTTAGGTACCTACACCGACTTTTCAAAACAAGATCATATAGCTATTTTTGCAAACCAAGATATAATGATGCATGTGACAACACAACTATGACAAGCAAGAAAATATCCATAATCCTAATCATTGAACAAGTCAAATGCTAACAATGCAATGCAGATGCCTTCATAGAAAGAAGTCCTAAGTAACACACTTAATGATGATTTCAAAATTAACACTGGGACTGTGTAAACATTCTCACACTCACAAATATATTCATGCACATTGACTAATACCATAGGCTTGCCCCTATACTCATGAATCAATTTTCAACCAGTCGGATTAGGATAACTCTAGGGCTTACTAGGCTTGTAACATAGGCTCATGGAGCATTGGTAGGCATTTTTGGAAACATAGTGACTAAAGACCATCCTTGAACCATGTTCTTCATCACTTTCACCTTACAAACTCAACCAATTTCACCTTATTTTCCTTTTTCTTTGTATTCAAGCTTTTCCTAGTATTTTCTTCTCAGTTTTTAGCTTTTGCCTTATTTTCACATATTATTTTGCCTTTAATCTCAATCTAGGGCATATTTTTCTTTTTTCTTTCTCCCGGTACATAATTTTCTTCTTTTTCTACTCATTCCCAACTCACCACCTTATTTTTGTGATTTTACCTCTACACTGGCCACCATCAACTTAGAATTTTAGCCTATTTTGAAGTACACAATTTCCATTTCCCAAACTAGGGCCACTTTTGGTGGCCACCCTCAACTTAGGCTTTTTGCCTCAATCAAGTTTCACAATGCTTAAGGAAAGACCAAGGCCATATTCAAGGTTTATCACTAGACATAGTTAGGCTAATTAGGTGTTTTTGAAAGAATTGATTCATGTAAGACTCAAATATTTGGAACAATGGATAAAACATTATTTGGTTGGTTATTTTAGGCTAAAGTGGAATAATTAAAGAACAAAGGCCTAAGATCCCTTCCTAATCCATGCAATCTACAATCTAACTTAGAGTAACATGGCAAGTTCAGAATTAGTACTAAAATATATGAATCTGGCATAATAAGCTCACACTTATATGGAATTGCAATGAATGATCAACAAGCAACTCATAGATCATGCTTCTTATCTCAATTATCCTCATTCATCAGGACAAATATTGCCAAACACCCAAATATGCATGGTTGCAATGTAAATACTAATCAAAATATTTTTGGTGGGTACCAGTTTTCAATTATGCAATAAAACATCAAAAACAAGCTCTATGCCATAAGTATAAGTACTATACACCATATATATTATCTAAATATTCTAAACATGCCGGCTCAACAGAAATTAAATATCCACGAGGAACAAGAACACAAGCAAGAAAACCTTGGCATCAAAATTTGGGGTAGTTATGGATCATAAGCTACTCAGACTTTACCAAGGTCCATAACCACCCACACCTCATCGAAAAAATTGTACGTTGTTCTCAATGTATAAAATCAAAATCAAAGTAAATACAAAGGGTAAAACACATATCTTAGTGCCTAAGCACCAGTCTTGGGTTGTATCTGGTCATCTCTCTCCCGCGAGGTAGTCTATGCAGTAACCAAACTCCAGCCAGATGTGCCAATACACATCACCCTGTCATGTTCCTGGGCTAACCTCAGCTCCTCCTCTTTCCTTGATATCCTAAAAGCTAGCCCAAGGTCATCCTCCTCATCCTCATCATCATCCTCGGAGGTCTTCTGATGTACATGCCTCTCCTTTATCTCATCACCCTCCATAAAGGGCCTTTTCCCATGAGAAGGCTGTGTGGGATCCTAAGTGGTAACTAAATCAAATAATGGCTCTGAAGGTGTAGACTCAGGAACTGTAACTGGCGCCTCTAGTGAAGAAGTCAAGTCAGCCTTAAGTTTTGCAATCTCCTTATGTATGGCTGATAGATTTGATGGTCGGGCCTCAGCTAATCTCTTCTGTACCTAGTCCTTAAAGGCATCAATGTGGGCATCCATCATAGAAAAATACTACTGAACAGTAGATATGATGAATGCCTTGCATCGCTCCTTTGAGTCCACAATAGTCTACTGAACCCATGGCCTAAGCTGTTGAATAAGCCGACACAACTGGGCCTCAGCGCGTGATAATCACTATGGCATAGCCTGAATCGAAGCCGTGGAAACATAAACCATGCCCGATATAGAAGTCTATGAAGTAATGGTCTCTGGTGTAAGAGCAACTATAGTCAGACCCCTCTCAACATCGAATGCCTCAGGCTGCTGGGGTCTCTCATCAACAGTAGTAACTAGAGTAGTAGTAGTGGAAGTTGGCGAACCCTTAGGTGATGGCTTTGGAGAAAACATCTTCGGCATAGGAGGAGGTTGTGTTCGCTAAAGTGTCACAGGGTTCTTGTCAGCCTTTATCATGCTGGACTCTAGAGTATGCTGGGCTGCAACTAGCTGATCTATATGATGCAATATCTCCACCTTTGACTTTAGAAACAATCTGTAAATCAGAACTAGAAATAAGATGGAGGTGGCACACTTGAGTGCCAACTTATGAATCTACTCCGCTGCGAGTCGAGCACAATCTATGTCATAGTCAGCCAAGACGTTGGCAACCAATACTGCTCACTCTGGTGTAAGTGTGTTATCAACTAAAGTAGGCTATATGTGAGATCTAACATCCACCCACCAAAATTTAGCGGGGAAAGATAAGGAGGCTTTAACAATACCCTTCGTGTGGGTGATGACCCAAGCAGGCTCTAGACCCCACTGAGCAATGTGACTGGCCACCTATCTCAACAACTCTGTCCTTTATACTAGATCCTTTAAATCAATGTGGTTCTAGCCTGCCTCAATCGATAGTCAAACTCAGCTGTCAATCTCGGGGATCGGTACTCAGGACCAAAAAGTACACGATGGATCATCTCCTCTGAAATATTGACCCGCCGCCCTCTCACTAGTACCTCTCTCAATCTCGACAGTGTAAGTGGTCTCTTATCCTTGGGAAGTTCACGAAGAATAGTAGCTGTGTAAGCTGCAGAGCATTCCCGTACTATAAGGAGGGCACATCATCCAATCTTATCCATTAACCACTTGAGCCCATATCGTGTCACTGTGTCCTTTAGTTATGAGACACGACTCGATCCATCATTACTAACATAGGGCTCCTCATATATCGAACGGGTGGGTTTTCCCTACTCTTTGGGCTGCATGCCCTCCAAAAATATGGTCTCCATCCCGTCAACACCCACCAGTGAGTAAGATCATCCGGTGCTGAAGAAGATGATCGTGCGACCGAGGATTCTTCATCTCCTCTATCTCATCTCTGGACCTAGTCATCTAGGGTATGATGTGCCCAGTCTCCTTTCTACCTTCCTCATCAGACTGGGAAGGACTAAAGATTTGAGCCTGAGGTTACATAGCTCTGGCAATAAATCTCTCTATGGTCGAGGTGTTGCTGTATCAGGATAGGTGTCGTAAATCTCTATTGACCCACTCAACTGGGTTTGCTCATCATCAGTTGGCTCATCGACGAGCTTCCTCCCACACTCCTTAATCTTCTAATGTTTTCCTTTTGAGTCTATATTTCCTACAAATCAAAAATAGATGAACCATAATTTTCCCCAATAATTAAGGAAGAAAGAGCAAAAACTGAATTGGATCTGTTGTAGAAAGGTAATACGGGAGCCAGTTATGAGTCGTAGTTGGATCTACGAGTCGTAAAATGGTCCCATAAACCAGAGGTGCAAAACAATATTAAACACTGGAAGATTGTATGAGACCCAGGTACGACTGGTAACATGGATTATGAGTCATAAATTGGTTTCGTATAAAGTTCCAGGGAGTAAATTTAAAATAGGCCAGAGTCTACAAGACCTATCTACGACACGTAAAGGGTTCTATGACTTGTAGAAGGTCTCATATGATGAATACTCAGCAAATAAATCACTAGAACTTCCCACTAGGGGCTCTTCTACAAGTGGTAAACAGATTCTCGTGAACAAGAATTTCTAGGTACTTGATGTAACTCAGTTTATCACACGGAACTTATGAACAATTTAAACACTATCCTTTCAGGATCGAAGCAAGCATAAACACACTCATATGTTAAGCACAAAATAACTTGTACCCTAACCATGATATCAAAACAAATTTACCCCATTGAATAAGATTTAGCATCAATGCCCAATCATTTCATTCTCCCCAAATTCATTCAAACGGTCATGCACCTATAGTAACACCCACCAAGTTAGAAACAACAATCATTCAATCACATTCAGTTGCACTTGTAGTATAGCCAAATAGGCACAAAAAACATCAATTACTCTAAGATTCTGACTAGAGCAATACGACCCAAACATGATCATACTCCTGTGTAATCGATTATCAATTTACATTCATAAATCATTGACACCCATTTCATCAAACAAGAAGAATGATACCATAGGCATTCAGTTAGCAATCACAAGGCCATAACACCAAATTCCAGGCATAGCAATCAATTAAACCAGAAACACCCCTAATTTCACATTTCCCATTCATATTCATAAAGAAATTTATGCTTAAAACTCACACAAATTACCATCATCAAAGCACACAATAAAAATCAATGGAAATTTTAAATTTGAAACTTAACCAAGAGACTTACCGAAGATGATGAAGACTTTGAATATGAAAAAAGGATGCAAATAGGTGAAACCCTTGGTGTGCCTGAATTTCTTACTGGAAATTTGGTGAAGTCAGCAAAAATTTGCTCGGAAGTGGTGGGGGAGGGAAGAAATTTGGGAAATACGTCGGTAATTAGGGTAAAGGTAGGGTCAAATTAATTTTGACCCCTTTTTATACTTTACAAGGTCAACATTTAAAATTTACTAGATCAGGTCTACAAAACCACTACTACGAGTCATAGCTTGGTCTACGACTCGTAAGTCCAGGTCTCGCAGATCATTCAACACTTAGAAAAATTTAGAAACAAAGCTGTGTTCGAGAAACAACATCCATGACTCGTAGTTTGATCTACGAGTTGTAAATTTTGCTCGTGGGTGAAGTGTACATTGTTCATGCTCAGTGGAGTTGTCTATGAGATGGGGTTGTAAGTCATAAAGTGCAATATGAGTCATAAACTTAGTTGTAGAACCTGTATATAGTGCAATCTCAACAAAATCTGCAATCATTGTGCATTACCTAAATACTCTTCATAAAACTTACTTGCACCCTAGATCCAACAAACACAATGTTAAAAATAACAATCAAAACACAATCAAACGACTAACTAAGAATTCAAAAATTGAAAATAATCACAAAACCACACTAAAACATAAAAATTCCTTGGGTTGCCTCCTAAGTAACACCTGATTTATTTTTGCGGCATGACTTAGACCACTTGAGTACTTATAGACTTCCTCAATTGTGCAAACCTCACTTTTCAACTCATCCGGATGCTTCATAGACTGCCGGATATCAAAAACCACTTCTTCATCAATCACCCTAAATCTGAGTTGATCGGAATTCATATCTACTAGATCTCTCCCCATGGCCCGAAATGGTCTTCCCAAGATAAACTTCAAAATCAAACTCACGATCAAGAATCACAAAATCCGCAGGGAATATGAACTTGTCCACTTTCACCAATATATCATAAAGTATCCCTTCCGATTTCTTGATTTTCCTTTCCACCATTAACAACCACCTCTTAGTTAGAGAAAGAGCACCCAAACTAAGCTTTTTGAAAATTACAAGAGACATCAAGTGGGTGCTAGCACCCAAATCACAAAGTGCTCTTGCAAACTCTACATCTCCTATAGTGCACGGTATAGTGAAAGCACCTGGATCTTCGCGCTTTTGAGCCAATGACTTAGTAGTGATGGCACTGTAATGTTAAAGTTCCGTAGAAAGATCCCGACTCACAGTCCACTTCTTTGTAACCAAGTCTTTCATATACTTTGCATAACCCAACATTTTCACTAAAGCTTCAATCAAAGGGATGTTGATGGATAGTAGCGTAGGCATTGAGAGAAAATGTTTGAGCTTATGTTCCTCCTCCCTCTTCTTGAGTATTTAAGGAAAGGAGGAGGAGGCCTTGGGATGGTCTTATACTTCTTTGGTTCTTCAACCGCTTCACCTACCCCATCCTTTACACAAACTTCTCCTTCGACAACATCCTTATCCGCAACTCCCTTCTCACAAACATCTTTTACCTCAATCGGTATAGGAGGATCGATGTTACTCTTGCCACCTCTAGTTGTTACGGACATTCATTTCCCTTTATTCTTTGGATTTTGAACTGTGTTACTAGGCGATGTACATTTCTGATGCTTCGATTGAGTAGACACTTAACCAAATTGTTGCTCAATTAGTTTAATTGCCATCGAATAAGATATATTTTGATTAGTTCTTGAAATATTAGACTTTATTCTCATTAGAGTTTCATCTTGGGTCTTGGCCTTCTTCAATAAAAGGTCAAACATTTTTTCAAATCCTAGAGTTACTTGTACTAGCGTCTCGATTATGGGGTGGCACACATGGAACATTCCTAAAACCATCTCTTCTATATCAATCTGATTAAGGTACCTTATTCGTCTCATAATAAACACCTCATTTATCTCTATAAGCTCCTTCTCTATTGTAGTTCTGACCTTGGTTCCAAGAACCTTGATGCCAGTAGTCTGAATTGGACCCTAGGGCATTGGTCTGGAAACCCATCACTTGATCACTCACAAATCAAGAATCCTTATCATAATAAGGCTTATCATACATGTGTGCACATGGAGGGTTTCTGTACTATTGCAATCACTCGTTCTTGATTTTGCTTAATCACCACATCCATGCTTGTGCGGAGCTGAGAAAGTTGTTGCATGATCTCCTCATTGATCTTAGATTCCTCTAAACAAACATTAACAACACATGAACTCCTCATAAAAGCTCTTTCCTAATGCCTCCATGCATGATTAGTTTTGACCACTTGTTCCATCTATTCGACAATCTTTGCAAAAGGTTATTCTAAAACATCCCCCCATTATAGTATCAGTACAAGCTTCGCTATTCTAATCTTGGGCATAATAAAAAATCTCTACCAAAGCATCATCTACGATCTTGTGGTCTGGGATGCTTCTCAAACACTTAGTAAATCGCTCCCACATTGTACTAATTACCAAAGCATCATCTACGATCTTGTGGTCTGGGATGCTTCTCAAACACTTAGTAAATCGCCCCCACATTGTACTAATTGAATCACCAGGTAATTGCTCAAAATTGTTGATTTGATCTTTTAACTTAAGCTTGTTTTA
The DNA here is from genome assembly GCA_011800125.2 of Solanum clarkiae. Lineage (NCBI taxonomy): Eukaryota > Viridiplantae > Streptophyta > Magnoliopsida > Solanales > Solanaceae > Solanum > Solanum clarkiae. Next base: position 17,632 of record JAABOM020095523.1, read on the forward strand.
CCTCGGGAAGTACCTTTCCAAAAAGGCCTTATGTAAATCCGTCCAACTGGTGATCAAGCTTTGGGGAGCTCAAATAGCCACACCATATTACCTGTAAGAGATAGTAGGAAAATACACAATTCAATAGTATCCATGGAAAGATTTTGTGTCCCCATCACACTCTTGCAAACAAAAGCTACATTATGCAGATGGCTATGAGGATCCTCTGATGGCAGACCCACAAACACACCACAATTTTGAAGAATTTGAAGCAATCTACTTGAAACCGTGAAATTAGTGTCAGCCGATAGTGGTGGCAACACTATAACTCCTATTACATCTATGGCCATAGGGTTCAATCTATATTGATTCCATCCATAAGCATCCTCATTAATGTCCTTAGGTTGTGTCTTATTCTCTAAAGGAGGTGGATTGTCATCCCTATCATCTACATCAACATTTTGATTCATAGCTTCATTAACTGCGATATTAGTATTTGCTTGAGTCATTCTTCTTGTAACTCGTTGGATCTCTAAGTCAACCAAAGCTAAGGGAATTCCTTGACTCCTTGTGTTAGGCATGCAATACCTGTATACCCTGCAAAGAAAATAAGCAAAAACAAAAACAAAAGTAAAATACAAGGAACTAAGAAACTAACACTTGAATTAAAATTACTAGTGAATCCAATCAAGTCAAGCCATATTCCCCGGAAATGGAGCCATTTTCTTTCATCATGCTCAAGATACATCTTTATTTTAAGGTCAAAGTGATCGTTGTCAAAGTAATAAAGCTAACCAAGTTTAGGGTGGAATCCCACAGAGAATACAAAGACTTTCCAAATTGATTACCAATAAACAATTCAGGTATTAATTAACTCAATTCCCTAAAGAGGGGGGTGGGTTTGCAATGATTGATAAGAAATTAAACTAAACTAACTAAAATAGAAAACAATTAATAAGGAGAGCAACTTGGGTATTATGTTCCCCATGATTCACTGAATCAATATTCCAAGATATCACAATTCTCAACTAGAATATCGCATGTAGAACAGTAATTTAAGTTCTTCCAACCCTTTGGTCAAAAGTGAAGGTCGAATTTCACTATAAGACTTGGCCCATCTCCATAGTTTTCTATACTAACTGTTACCCATAGTCCTAATCAACTCCACCTTGGTCTAGTTCGGTTGATTAGATGAGAACACATCATTGAATCTTGTTAATCAATCTCTTTTCCCATTCATTACCTCCTGGATCGAGAAGATAATACTAAGTGAGTTCTAATGTTGGACACAACTAGAAAACATGCAAGATGAAGAGATTTGATTAATACATTCAAATATCCATTCTAAGAGTCGTAAATAATCTGGGTTTATTTGGTTAGATCTTCATGGTTCCAATAACCCCAAGTTATGGGTTTAGCCACTCATGCTATGCGAACATAAAGAAACTATGAATTGAGAAAACATAATTAATCTCTTACCTAAATAGATTGAATAATAAGCAAACCCAATTTGTATTGAGAATCACATGGTTGAAAGATACAATGAATCTACAAGTGTATTCTCTTATCCAATATTTTGTCTCTAATTCTAAAACTCCAAAAATGCTCTAATTTTTTGCTTTCTATCTAAGTCTATTGTAATGCTTCTAAAAATAACCTAATTATACTATATATAGTATTTACAGAGAAGTCCCTAAACTGATTGGCGTCTTCTACGACTCGCCGTTATGACTCGTAATTGGGTTTATGAGTCATAATTGGGTTTTCATGTTCAACTTCTTGAATCTTGGACTTCACCACTATCAAGCATCTTCACGTGTCGTAGTTTGATCTATGACTCAATTGACTTCTCGCAGTCCTCATCTGCATCTTTTGGTTCTTCTCTGATCCTTCTCTGAAAATTTCCACGAAACCCCTTAATACGACTTATAGAGTGAACTAAGAGTCATAAAGAGGTCTTGTGTGGCTGAACATCAAATTTTTAGTCTTTTATCTAACACTTGAAATCCTTACAAAACCCACTCAATGACCTGTAGATTGCTCTATGACTTATCGAGAGTCTCACATGTCTTTAAAAACAAAACAAAGTCTGCAATCTTCCTAAAATTGTGCCAACCTCCTTCTCCTGGAAAAAACAAATACCAAAACACATAAAAATCATAAATGCCGCATTGTGAACACACAAAATCTCAAGTTTTAGGTATCAAATGTGTTGTATTTTGACAACACAGCAGAGACACTCAACAGGTTATGCCTCAGTCCCTCCACATAGTACACATTGTCAATATATTGAGACACTGATGGTCTCACTTTTCCAATTTCTTTAATCTCCCCTTATTTTCCATTTCCAAATCCTACACTTCCGCCTGGAAGTGATTCAGTAGAAAGAAGTTGTATTTGTCTCCTGTCATGTGTCGGGGGCATGCGCTGTCTAAGTATCACTACTTTTGCTTTCCTTCTATTGGTTCCTACACAGATTAACAAGGGTTAGATTTGAGTACGTAGATCACTTGGGTCCCTTTTGATTGTAGAAAGGATGAATAATATCCCTTTTTGCCCAACTAGGTATTTTCCCTTCCTAGTCCTTATAGTTCAAAGTGGATTCCCTTTTCCCTTCTTAGTCCTTTTACCTATTTTTCCATAGGTATTATTTAAGTAGGAGAAGCTACTGTTAAAGGCCTTCGTATTATTATCTTTTGTATGTTAAATGACATATCTTACCACATAAGGTGCATAGAAGGACATGGTCAACTGCACACTCTTTGGGTTCCTTTTTTGAACTCGATTTTCTTACTTGGTGGTAGACTGACCTTGCTGCATATCCTCAAGCATCGTAGAGGACCTAATACACTTTATGCTATGCTTTAGCTTAGCTTTGATCTGGTCAAATTCCTTGAGTAGAGCTTCATTTCTATTAGACAAGTTAATTAGTTCATTCTCTAGTTCTTTTGCCTTCTCTTCCAAGGCCAATTGAGCTTGACCCATCACGTTTTCCTCTTTTCTGGAGGTCTTGAAGCTGTCAATCTCCATTTGTAGTTTTTGGTTGACATTTTCAAGACATGTAGTCCTCTAGGAGATGTTTCCTGGAATTGTAGGTAGTCAGATAGGCATCAATTAGGACCTCTGACAAAGATTCGAGCTTTTTCTTAGAGTAGGTGTGAATATTAACTTTGAGCTGTTTGAAACATATTTAATGTCCGGCAGAGCGCTGTCTTTGTCATAGGAACTTGCTCCAGCCATCAGTGCTACATTCTCTTTATTACACCCAGCCTTGTAGTTGTCTGCTTTAGAGTCGATCACTGTTGCCACCTTGTCCTTTCTGATTTCCTTATCAGATTCATATACATCAACAAGAGCAAGGAAACCATACTTCTCTGGCTCCTCAATGGCCATGAGGGATTGGTTCCAGGAGCTTCTCCATTGAATTCTTCACCAGAGTTGTTAGCCAAAGTGGCAAGAGGTATTTGCACTGATAGGTTTGCTTTCTGGTTTTTCATCCTCCTATCCTTGCGAATGTATGGTTCAGGTCTAGGATCCCTGGAGCTTTTGGGGATGTTCTTCTTATATTCAAGGGCCTATAGGGGGCAAAACTAAATATAGTGGTTAGGATTTCCGAACTAGTGATAGAATTGTTCCCTCAGATCCTTCCGATGGTTCTTTGAGAGGCCCTTCTCCATCCTGCAATTCCCTTTCATAGCACCTGTTAGAACCTCTTGATGATTAAAGCAATGTTCTCTTCCATAAAATACTCTTTCTTAGTAGCCTTGAGAACTAGGTTCTTGTCATTCCTTTTGTTATTTAGCCCCTTTTGCTAGTTTGTCTTCAGTTCATACATTACCAGTATTCCTATTAACTGCTCCATAGTCATCGCGTCTAGATCCTTGGCTTTAGTGATGTTTCCTATCTTACTTTCCTAGGATTCTGGGAGAACACTCAGCAGCTTCCGGATGGCCTTACCAGTAGGAATTATTTACCCCAGTGAGTAGATCTCATTTACTATAGCAGTGAATTTGGTTTGCATGTCCTGTATAGATTCACCGTCGAACATTCTGAAGATATCATACTGTCAATTGAGATTTTCAATCTTAGCCTTTTGACCTGGGTATTTCCTTCATGAGCAACTTGTAGCGTGTCCCAAATTGCCACAGCATGTTGACATAAAGAGATTCTGTTGTATTCATCAGGGCCAATACCACAAAGTAGAATATTTTTCACCTTGGCATTGTTTTAGATAGCTAATTTGTTTGTTGCATCCCATTCACTGTGTTTCTTAGGGACTTGGCAGTTGGGAGTGGATCCATCCTTCATTGGATTGTTGGTCTGTTCAGAATGATGTTCTAGATATCAGGGTTTTCTCCTTCTATATCATCCATCATCCAATTTTTCCACCATCCGTAGTGATTTTCATTAATTAGTGGAGGTCTGGTTTGAGAATCTTCTTCTTGAGACATAGGTGAAGCTACCATTAAGCTTTTTGAGGTGATTAGCCTTTATTCAAAAAGATCTGCTCTGGTAACAATTCAAAAGATAGTTACCCCTATTATACTAGTGAACCTAGTTCAGTAGTAGTACCAAACAGTAAGAATAAAGCAACAAAGCAGACACCCAACCTATAGTGGAAAAACTCCTTGCTCAAGGAAGAAACAACCACTAACTACACTAGTTGGATTTTAGCAACTCTTATTACTTCAAGTTCAAGCAATGTCCACTTACAAGCTCACGCCTCACAATTCACAAAACAACTTCTCACAAACTCACTAAGAATGAGAGTCAAACCCACTCTCAAACAACAACTCACACAAAGAAAATAACCTCTTACAATATTTATCCTTGAACAAAAAATCTAAGAAGATTGCAAAACAACTTGAACAATTGAGAAAAACCTAACTCTAGATCTTGTTTAAGTACTCTTCTTTTGTGCCCGTGCTCTTGCTTGAATGCTCTCACTTTTCAGAATACAAAAGCTATGACTTCTAGGGTTAAGGTTTTTTTATATAGTAAATCCTAGAGTCTTTCCATGTAGGAATCCTATTCTAAGCAGGGCACATGATTCTTTTCAATATAGGAGTACTATTCCGACGCTGCTGCCTTTTCGAGTCCCTTTCTAATTCTATTTCCTTGATTTGCTCTCCTTCTCTAAATGGGAGGTGTGCTTTGTGTGTCCTAGTTCATTTGGCTTAACCTAGTTCCATTTGTCATCATCAAAACAACAAAGTCATACCTGTCAAGGTCCTAACACCAATGGTTTTTTTAACCAATTCCAAAGTCATCACTTTGAGTCCAAAATATCAAAAGTTTGAATGGCTTCGCTATAGCTTGAGAAATATTCCCCCACTATTTTTTTGAATTTTATAAATGTAACACTAGTCATTCCCTTTGTTTTTCACTCTTCTTTTTATAGTATTTTATTTTCATCCAAATACTTTAAATAAAGCGTAAAAGTTGTTATCTTTTTTGGTTTCTTTGTATTCTTTCTGCACTAAATTTAGTTATTATAATATAAATAAATCAAACACACATTAAATTTGTAACTAATCCCTATCTAATCTTTGAGTTTTGACAATCCAAACCTGTCAAAGAGAGATCCCAATGCATAACTTTCCAAATTACTCTTTTTATATCGAAAGAAGTTATGAATTTCGGATAGTTTCTTGCTTTTTCCTTTTTTAGGTGAGACTTGGGAAGAACGGTGTTCCCACTCTCAGATTCTGATGAAGAAAGAAACTCAAAGCTCTTTTGCCCAAATTTGAAGCCTCAATTGAAAAGTTTCTCAACGAGAACTCAACGAATTTTGCTGAAGGAAGCATCCAGTAAAACAAAACATTAAGTTTAATTAAAACTTTATAATTTCTCAATCTAACCTTAGTCCAATGATCCATAAACAACTTCACAATTTCTCAATCTTAGAAATAACTTTACACAAATGAAATTACAAACTAGCTAGAGTAAGTCCATGAGTTAAGCATCACTAGATGATCATCCTTAACCACTTGTACAATTTCTTGCATTATCGGCATGGGAAAAAGAAGCATTGTTATGCATTTCACCTACTCATAAACAAAATAGACATGACGTGTGATCAGTAGAAAAGAACTAGAATGTCTAACTCAGACAATGATTCATCATAGAAAAAGAACTCACTAGTTCTACTCAACTTCAATTCAACAGCAACCATTAAGCTTGAGCTCTGCAAAATGAAAAGTGAAAACTAAGTAAACATTCTGAATATTTGAAAGCAAACAGAAATATAAACATAGAAAAACTCATTGTAATGGAAGCATTCTGAGTAACTTCAGCATTCGTCATCTCCCTCTTATTCTTCAGATCCTTAGCCCTAGGTTTTTTTGGAACATTGAGGACTTCTTCTCCTTTTTGTTGTTCTTCAAGTTTTTACTTCATCCATAAGGTCTTTCATAAGGTAGTCTGTCCTTCGCAAGAAGGAACTTGGAGTTATTATAATACTTATTCTCTTTCCAGATCCTCTTTCCCCCCTCTACAACTCCACCAATTACCGCGGGGTTGTAATTTGCAAAACTCACAATAGCTACCTCATCATTCCCACTAGGTTGGCTACCCCCACCTCCACCATATCCTCTATCTACAACCCTAGCCCCACAACATCCATTAGGCACAACTTACGAGGTTGAAGAATTAGTGATCAAAAGATCGTGAGTTCGAGGTAGTACTTTTTTCGATTTGGAAACATAGTACATCTTTGGTAAGGTTATATTGGTGGTGGTGGTTGGAGAAATGCCCAACTTCTTGGTTCTCTGAGTATAAACTACTACTACTACTACTTCTGCTTCTTCTACTTCTTCCGTCAGATCCCAAAATTTTCCCAACAAAAGTTTTTTGTTGTTATTCTTCTTCTTCTTCTTCAATTCCGCCTGATTCCAAAATTTTTCTCACAAATGTTTTTGGTTCTTCTTCTTCCAGGTAAGATTCAATATTTTGATCTACTGTTTATTTTGGTGATTTATCTTTTAGGAAACTCTAAGTTTCCAAATTAGGTTTCTATGAGTTTCTTTTTTCAAGTTCCTGTGGGTTTTCCTAATCAGTTTATCAAGTTCCTAATTTGGGAACTTAGAGTTTCCTAAAAGATAAATCACCAAAATAAATAGCATATCGAAAACATAAGAAGAAGAAGAAGAACCAAAAACTCTTTCTAGAAAATTTTTGGGATCGGGCAGAATTGAAGAAGAAGAAGAACAAAAAACTTTTATTAGGAAAATTTTGGAATGTGATAGAAGAAGAAGAAGAAAATGAAGAAGAAGAAGAATAAGTAGTTTATACTCGGAGAACCAAGAAGATGGGCATTTCTCCAGTCACCACCACCAGTGTAACTTCACTAAAGACGTCCAAAGTTTCAAAACTGGAAAAGGTTCCACCTTGAACTCAGGATCTTTTGATCACTAATTCTGCCACCTGGGGAGTTATGCACAATAGCTGTTGTGGGGTTAGGGTTTTAGATGGAGGATACAGTGGTAGTGGGGGTAGCCAACCTAGCGGGAATAATGAGGTGGCTACTATGATTTTTGCAAATGACAAACCCGCGGTAATTAGTGGAGTTGTAGAGGGGGGAAAGATAATAACTTTGAATTCCTTCTTGTGAAGGATAGACTACTTTATGCAAAACCTTATGGAAGAAGTAAAAATTCGAAGAACAACAAAAAGGAGAAGAAACCCTCAGTTTCTCCTCAGGTTAGTAGGATACAAGTTCCAAAAAAACCTAGGGCTAAGGATCTGAAAAAATAAGAGGGAGATGACGAATGCTGAAGTTGCTCAGATTGATGCATTACAGTGAGTTTTTCTATGTTCATATTACAATTTTCTTTCAAAGATTCAAAATGCTTACTTAGTTTTCACTTTTTATTTTGTAGAGTTTAGACTCAATGGTTGCTGCTGCATTGAAGGTGAGTGGAACTGGTGAACCCTTTTCTATGATGCATCATTGTCAGAGTTAGACATTCTAGTTTTTTGCTATTGATCATACATCATGTTTATTTTGTAGTAGTAATTAAGGATGTCCCTTTAGTGATTTTCAACTCATGTACTTACTCTAGCTGATTTGTAATTTCATTTGTGTAAAGCTGTTTCTCTGATAGAGAAATTGTGGATCTGTTTATGGATCATTGGGCTAAGGATAGATTTAGAAATTTTAAAGTTGTAATTTCAGTTAATGTTTGTTTTACTGGATCTTCCATCAGCAAAATTCGTTTAGTTCTTGTTGAGAAACTTATCTATCGAGGCTTCAAATTTGTGCAAAAGAGCTTCGAGTTTATTTCTTCCTTGAAGTCTGAGAGTGGGAACACCGTTCTTCCCAAGTCTCCCGAAATAGGAAGAAGCAAGAAACTTTCCGAAATTCATAACTTCTTTGGACATAAAAAGTCTAATTCTGAAAGTTATGCATTGGGAGGACTTATCAAAACTCAAAGTTTGGAAAGATTAATTTCAAATTTAATAGGTTAGTGATGATCGCACCCATCACCCTTGTATGTGATATTTGTAACCCCTCAATTAGGTTAGTGATGATAGCACCCATCATCCTAGTGTATGAGGTACGAACCCCTCAACTAGGTTAGTGATGATCACACCCATCACCCTAGTGTGTGAGGTACAAACCCCTCAACTAGGTTAGTGGCAATCTTACCTACCACCCTGGTGTTTGAGATACTAACCCCCTCAACTAGGTTACCTGGGCTCTTAGTCCCCCCGGATCGGGCATGGTCTTATGCAACACTTTATAAAATGTATCATATACAGAAGCTCTTTCCATCATCATAACATCATTCATATCATATATCATGCTTTAGACCTTCAATTCCTCAAGAGACCATAACTAGACATTTTATCAAACATTTAGAGGGTGTGTAATGCTAGTATAAAACTATGCAATTCAAGATTGAAATTATGCTAGAAAAATCAATGTAAAGCCATCAATAGATACTTGTTAACACCCTCAAACAATATACATCAAGATCCTTCATCAATCCTCACCATAGACCTTAGATTCATAGCTCAAAACATAGCAAAATAGTCAAATATCATAGACCCAACATAGTGTGCAGTGATTTTCATAATAGTTTCAAATAATGCAATTTTTGAGTAAAGAGAGCTTAGGTATCATGGATGATAGGAACCCATGAATAAACCCACATACCTCTAGCTTTGGAGAGACTCTTGGTGAAGATTGAAAATGGCGGTTTGAAGCTTGAAGAAGAACTTTGAAGGAAATACTTAGATCCGAAAGAGGTTTTGAGATTTGAATTTAGGAGTGAAAATATGGCTAAGTGTTTTAGTAAGTATTGGGGAATGTTTAGGATGACATGAGGGTGAAATATAGTTAAGTATATGTAAATACACATTTGAGAATACTTAGGACCAAGACTTAAAAGTGTTGGACCGAAGAGAAAGCTCACTAGAATTTGACATTTGAAAAATCAAAATAGCTAATCGTTTGCTCTAAAATGGGGTTAAACCCTTTCCCCCCTAATTTTGACCCCCTGAACAAGAATACGAAGTCGGATTTTTGATATCACGTACGGATTTTGAGATATATAGAAATTACAATTTTTGGCACTTTCGAGGTACATTTTTGGGCACTTTTCGGGGTCGTTTCATCGTGGAACACAAAATACTATAATTTAAAATACATGACTTAATATATATATTTGTATAGAAAAAGTTTACTTTAAAAATAAAGTGCACTTTATCAGAAGTTAATTAATTCTTAGAGCTATGAATAATTTCAATTTAAAATAGTATACTCTTTATAAATTCATCTGATTAATAATAGCGGAATTTGTTAATCAACTACAACATTATATGACCATATGATTTTCATATACAACACACAAGAACCTAATGTCAAAAAATTTTGATCGATCCAAACCATAACCTTAAGTTGACACGCCTTGATGGTTGTAATCTTGTTTGAACACTTCAAAAAAAAAAACAATTATATTTCTGTCAGATTTGACACACATTCAGTTAAAATTTTCAAGATTTTGAGGGAAAAAACA